>CM066032.1:1257144294-1257269148 GCA_033557465.1 Ichthyophis bannanicus | reverse complement strand
TCATTTGTTGAATTATATTTATAGGACCTTTTGCCAATATGATTTTATTTATACAAATTTACGTATTTTAAACCACAATAATTAATCCCACACTAACAAGTAACAATATTTGATTTCGAAAAAGTTATTATGATTTTGTCGACAACATCACTAATATGAAATAAAATTCCTCCTTTTTTTCTACTCTTTTGTTGTCTGCACCATTTATTCTCTGCATCATGCTTGGTCCCCGTCCCGATCTGAGGCTTTTGCTTTCCTGATCTTATATTAGCTCTCTTTTCTGTTGCGTCCTATGAGTACCATTTTCTGACCATCTTCTTATCTCCTTCTTTCGTTATTCTTCACTTTTTTCCATCAGCCTATTTCCCAAGTCCAGTAAACCCTCCCCAGTATCAGAGCCCCTTTTCCAGTCCTCACTCTCAGTACCTTCCAATGTCAACTTGCATTGGCCACGACTGCCACTGGATGGTCCATTCTTCCTATCCAGTCCCCCTCGTCAACTTCCCACTGACCAGGTTAACTCCCTGTCTAGTTACAAATTACCATGGCCCAGCCCCTCTCAGAATCCAATCCCTTCCCGTTCCATTCTCCCATCCCCTCCGTATCAGAACATTTGCATAGCCTAGCCCCCAGTTTTCTTCCAGGAGCCTAGACAGCTCTATCCTCCCTTCCCCTGCAATCATCCCATTCCCAGTCGAAACCCCCCAATCAGCTTGCTTCCAGTGCTAGTTCCCCCTCAACCCCATTACAGTGCTAGCCTCCCCTAATCAGCCCAATACCAGTCCTACCCCCCCCCCATCAGCTCATTACCAGTCCTATCCTCCCCTAATCAGCTCATTTCCAGTGCTAGTCCCTCCTCAACCCCATTACCAGTGCTAGGCTCTCCTAATCAGCCCATTACAGTCCTACCCTCCCCCATCAGCCCCATACTAGTCCTAGCCTCCTCTAATCAGCCCATTTCCAGTCCTAACCTCCCCGATCAGCTCATTTCCAATGCTAGCCCCCATCAGTCCATTACCAGTCCTACCCCTATCAGCACATTACCAGTCCCAACCCCCCCTTGATCAGTCCTTTCCCAGTCCTAGCCTTCCCTAATCAACCCATTACCAGTCCTAGCCACCCCATCTGCCCATTATAAATCCTAACCTGCACTGTCTCTCCGCCTCTGTCCAGGCATTTATCCCCCGTCTGTCTAGTATGTCCCCCTGTCTCTTCCCTTTGTCCATGTCAGCCCCCCCTCCATCCATGTCAGCCCCCTCTCTCCATGTCAGCCCCCCTCCTGTCCATCCATCCATCCATATCAGCCCCCCCTCTGTCCATGTCAGCTCCCCTCTCTCCATCCATCCATATCAGCCCCCCTCCCTCCCTCCATGTCAGCCCCCCTTCCTTCATGTCAGCCCCCCTCCCCCATGTCAGCCCCCCTCCCCCATGTCAGCCCTGTTGCAGGTTCCCTGCTCCCCTCTCCCCATGTCTGCCTCCTTCTTCTGCTGCCACGGCTCCCTGTATCTTAGGGAACCGTGGTTATGCCTGTAAAACCATTGCGGAGCCTTTCTGTCTCTAAACAGACTCCATGCAGCATTGTCCTGCCTCCAAAGGAAGTGGTAAACAACTTCCTTTGGAGGCGGGACAATGCTGCACGGAGCCCGTCGAGAGGCAGGAAGGCTCCGCAATGGTTTTACAGGCATAGCCGTGGTTCCCTAAGAGGAACAGAGCCACGGCTGCAATAGAAGGGAAGCGGTGAGTTTGCTGCTGCCGAGAAGCGGACTCGGCAGCGGCAGCAACTTGTGCACTTTTTTTTTGTTTGTTTTAATGGCGGAGTGAGGCGACCCCCGCTAAATCCTGTGGTGACCCCCGTGGGGGTCGCGACCCACAGGTTGAGAACCGCTGATCTAGAGATACCGCCACCGAGATGTCACCACGATCGTGCGAAGAGTGAATTTCGTTCATAACAGCAGTGATAATGGTTTCAACGCTATGGCCAGGCTGAAAGCCAGATTGCCGGGGGTGGAGGAAGTGTGTTGAATCAAGATGATGGGAAAGTTGAACGAAAACTGCTTTTTCTAAAAGTTTAGAAGCAAATGGTAGGTTAGATACAGGTCGATAATTTGCTGGGATAGATGAGTCCAAGGAGGGATTCTTTAGGAAGGGGCGGACCAGGGCGTGCTTCCATAGGTGGGGAAAAGATCTGGACGAAAGGCTGGAGTTAATGATAGTGAGCAGTGGCAAGAATAGATCAGGTGAAGGTTCAGATAACCAGGCAGATGGTATGGAATCTAGTGGGCAAGTGGTTTTACGAGTAGTGGACAAAAGCTTAATAAGTTCTGGGGATGTAAGGGAATGGAAGTTGGCCGAAGAGTGTGATAATGGAGAAGACGGTGGGGGTGAGATAGGGAGAGGTGGTGGTAGAGCTCGAGGACAAAAAGGAAGAGATGAACGCAGATCATAGACTTTGGAGGAGAAGAAGGAAGCCAGTCGGGTAGGACTGGGGACTGGAACAGAAGAAGTAGGGTCATGTGAGGAGCGAGACTGTAGTCGTGAGAGGGTTTGGAGGGTGGCGAATAGATGCCAAGATCTGTTAGGGGCTGAGGCAATTGATTTGGAGTAGAAAGTGCGTTCAGCTAGATGGATGCTGGAACGATATTGTGCATGACAGGATTTGAAATGTTGATAAGTTGCTGATGATCAAGCTTTCCTCCAAAGATGTTCTGCTCTCTGTAAGTGTGAGCGCTGTAATCGAAGTCCTGCATGAAACCAAGGGTGTCGAACAGTACGGTGGGGGTAATGAGGTTGTAGAGGTGCGACCTGGTCCAATGCATGTGATAGTTCTGTATTCCAAAGGGTAACCTGGGACGACGGTGAAAGGGATGAAAAATCGGAGGGAAGAGGCTGGTATGCAGTGGAAATGTTCTGTAATGTCATTGAGTTAATACGGCGGGAAAATCGAGTTGGTAATGGGGGGGATCGGAGGGAGGTGAGGAGGAGACCGAAGCAGGGCACAGAGATTGTAAGGAAAAGGTGAGGCAAGAGTGATCTGCCCAGGGAACAGACTTGTGAGCAAACGATGAAATTTGTTTCAACCAGTTTGAATAGCTTTGTGTCATCTGCAAATTTGATAACCTCATTCGTTATTCCCATTTCCAAGTCATTGGTGAATATGTTAAAAAGCAGTGGACCTAGCACACATCCCTGGGGTACTCCACTATTCACCTTTCTCCATTGGGAAAATAGGCCATTTAGCCCTACCCTCTGCTTTCTATCTTTTAAATAGTTCATGATCCACAAGAGTAACCTGCTTCCTATCCCATGACATTTAAATTTTGCCAAAAGTCTCTCATGAGGGACCTTGTCAAAGGCTTTCTGAAAGTCCAGATACACTATATCAACCGACTCACCTTTGTTTACCTGTTTACTTTGTTTACCTGTTTATTCACACCTTCAAAAAACATAACAGATTAGTAAAGTCATGTTGGCTGTCTCCCATTAAGCCATGACTATCTACATGTTCAGTAATTTTGTTCTTTATGAAGGTTTCTACCATTTTTCCCGGTATTAACGTCAGGCTCACCAGTCTGTAGTTTCCCGGATCACCCCTGGAACCCTTTTTAAAAATTGGCGTTACATTGGCTATCCTCTAGTCTTCAGGTATTATCGATGATTTTAATGATAGTTCACAGATTACTAATAGTAGGTCTGCAATCTCATATTTCAGTTCTTTCAACACCCTCGGATGTATACCATCTGGTCCAGGTGATTTGCTACTCTTCAGTTTATCAAATAGTTGTAATACATCTTTCCGGTGTATCGATATTTATTTTAATTCTTCCGCAGCATCACCTTTAAATATGGGTAATAATTCCTCAGTAAAGACTGAAGCAAAGAATTCATTCAGTTTCTCCGCTATCGCCTTGTCCCTTCTTAGTGCCACTTTTAGCCCTCTATCATGTAATGGTCCAACTGATTCTCTCACAGGTTTTTTGCTATGAATGTAATTGAAAAAGTCTTTATTATGCATTTTTGCTTCCACAGCAAGCTTCTTCTCAAATTCTCTCTTTGCCTGCCTTATCAATGCCTTGCATCTAACTTGCCATTGTTTGTGTTGTTTCCAGTTTTTGTCATTTGGCTCCTTTTTCTATTTCCTGAAAGATGCTTTTTTGGCAACAACAGCCTCTCTGACCTCACCTTTAAAACATGCTGGCAGTTTTTTGTACTTCCTTCCACTTTTCTTAAAGCATGGAATACAGTTGGTCTGAGCTTCCAAGATAGTATTTTTAAACAACACCCAAGCTTGATGAAAATCTTTAACCTTTGCAATTGCTCCTTTTAGTTTTTTCTTAACTATTTTCCTCATTTTATCATAGTCTCCCTTTTGAAAGTTAAAAGGTAGAACTGTGAATTTCCTACCATCCCTCCTCCATTAATGAAATCAAAAGCGATCATGCTATGATCACTATTGTCAAGTGGCCCCAAACACCTTTACCTCTTGCACCAGATCTTATGTTCCACTAAAGACTAGGTCCAAAATGGCTTCCCCTCTGGTCAGTTCATGAACCAGCTGCTCCAAAAAACAGTCATTTATTTCATCTAGAAACTTTGAATGTTTACTAAACCGCGTTAGTGCAGTTTGCGTTAGGAGCCGCGTTAGTGAAAGAAAAGCCAAAAAAGGACATGGGCGGGACATTGTAACGACTAACGCACGTTCCAAAAACTTACGAGCGGTACAGGGCGCCGTGGTGCGTTACTGCGCGTTAATCATATGAAGGCGTACAGACACAAATAATTGAAACAGAGCTGTAGCACAATGGCTAGTGTACTCACCGCTGTTACAGGCAGCATCGGTTCAAATCCCCCGTATGCCTAACGCAGCATGCTGTCCCAGGCAGCACCCTGTACATTACATAGGGAATGAGGAGGCATATTTCTCTTTACGTTCAGTAGTTACTGAAACACACTCTCGCAATGTGCATTGGTACGCGCGTGGCTCCGTGCGTTGTTACGTGCGTACAATCGTGCGTGGGTATGTGTGTTTTTACCAGCATGGGCACCTTATATTACAGACTCTGTAGGGTGTCTTGCACCTATGCATTATGCTAACAGATGTACGTGTGATGGCCTATGGTTTATCAGAGCCTGTGAGCAGGTGCTGGATTTTCACAGGGTTGGATTGTGCCAGTCACACCCATGATGCACTGCACATGCAAATCAGCTGTCCACAGATACACACCATGGGGAATGCACCCCCACAGCACCTCGGCCTGGTAGGGAGAACTGACCATGTGCACCCCCACAGCACCTCGGCCTGATAGGGGGTACTGACCATGTGTTGTACTGGCACAGAGTAGCTACACACCGTCACATTGTGCGGGTACTGTGCTCACCCTGAGGGTGCAGTGAGGCACCCAGCACTAAGTCCACAGCACCGTCCATGGCTGAAAAAGGCCATGGCGCAGGTCCAAAGCAGTGTTAATGTGTGAGATAGGTAGTTTCTGCAGGAACACCTTGGACATCTCTGTCTGTTTCAGTCAGGTGTAGCCCCCCATGCACCACCACCCCCCTCTCCCAGGGCTGAGGGTGGCAAACAGGGTCCCCCATCAAAAGATCCACAGTCTACCTCCCTGCAAAGGTGGCAGTAGAGGGGAACATCAACCCTAACCCTGCTGAGGAACAGACACCCCCACAGGGCAGTCAATGCAGCTCTGTACACATCCATAACAAAATAGCAGACAGACATTAGGCCTGGATATGGTATGCTGCACCCCACCACTATCTGATAGTCCCCTGGTGCAAGCCACTCCATCACAACACATAACAGCTGCAAACAGTCTGCTAGTGCCCAGTGGAGATGCCTGCACCCAGAACTGGGATGTCAGCATACACAGCAAACAAATACATCAGTGACTGGGCCCCAAAAGGAAACCCATATTTATCACATGAGAGAAATACTAGATAGCACCATGGGAGTGCATAGCCATGCTGTGGTCACTGCACAGTCAGGGTGAGAGTGATCTCTCAGCAGGATATACTGAGGTCACCCTGTCTGTGTAGGTGGTGGCCGGGCACTACAATGTCCCTGTCACTGCCCTATGCCCTGTGCAGATGCACCCTGGCCAGGCCACCCTGTCCGGCCTATACCCATGGTACCTTGCTCCTCATTATGCACATTGGCAGCCCAATACTGGCAACATTGCTGGCAGTGTGGGCTGTGGAAGGTGTTTGCAGCCACCACACACTGGATAGACAGACAGCCACCCCCACACCAATGCCAGCATTGTGCTACTATAGAGGTGGTCAGCAGCCATACCCACCACACCAGTCATGGGCATAGTACAGGCATGGATATGGTACACAAGACTGTTGGGGGGTCACTCCCCAGGGTGGTGAACACTGTCAGAGACCAGACCTGCAGCACACACCGCAGACATCAGAATGATTGTTATGGTGGAGCTCAATGAGCAAAATGTGCTTAACATAGGAATTGATATCTGCCAGTTATCATAGGAAACGTTTGATAGCTGTGTACCATATACCCAGGTGTAGGGTGGCATTGCTAAGGTATGCAACTGCTAGTATTGGGAGATACAGGCAGGGCCCAATGTCTTGCCTCTCCAGGAGGCATTGGCCAATGGGGCCTGTGAGTGTGTGTGGCCCTGTTGGCTGCTGCTTTACGGCAGAGTTCCCCAACTCCAGTCCTGGTGTTCCAAACACTGTTCGGGTTTTCATGCTGTCCCTCATAAATATGCATGAGCTACATCTGCATACCATGGGGGTGGTGCATAGCTATGCAGCACAGGCATCTTTATTAGAGGCAGCATGAAACCGGAATGGTGTGGGGCCCTCCAGGACTGCATTTGCGGGGACTCTGCTTTAGGTAATGTGCCTGTTTCTGGTGTCTGTGTTTGGTGTGGTAAAATATAGGCCATGCGTATGTTCTCTGCAATAAAGGAGTGTCTTTACTATCACTGTTTAGTGGTGGGTAAAACTATGGGGACTGGGTTGGCAGGAGCCCCAGCTGGGATTTGAATCTGTGATCTTCTGGTCTTACAGGCACTGGCTGTATCTGTTGCACCACACTGTGGCCACAGAGACAGTGCAGTCCCTGGAGTTAGTTAAACCGGCCTGACGAGTCAGAAACCCTGCTCTGCAACAAGTTTACTGTGGCCTCATTTACCTTGTATGGAGACAAAGGTGCACATAAACCTCAGAAAAGACGTCAAAAAAAGGGGCACACACCCATAACCAAGCTGGGCAACAATGATATCATTGGGCAACATTACACAACACTCCCAGGACAGCTCCATTACAATGAAATGATCTTTGAAAGGGTCTGCGGAGCGTAGACCCTTCCACACATCATTTCTTTTTTTTTGGTGCTTTCCAGGGAGTGTTGTTCCTTGTTGCCCATTGCTATCACTGTTGCCCAGCTGAATTATGCTTTTTACAATGTTTCTTGTGGTCATTTTTAACGTTTTATGTGAAATTTTGTTCTGTGCACATGTATCACACTGCTCACGTTTTGTGGGTTTCCCCGGTTTTGCTGTACATTGCTGACGGAAATGGTTTCTCTTCCCTTTAATATGCCTTTAACGACAGGTTTTCATTCGCGTTGGAATTGAGCTCAGGAATTCAGTGCGTTAGTGTGAGGGGAGCCTCTCCCCGCCCACTCTCCGCCCATTGACCCCTTCTCTCCGCCCACTCTCCACCTTTTGCGCTGCTATAACGCGCCGCGGAGGTTTACGATCGTTAACTGCGGTTAACGCGCGTAAAGTACGTTTAACGATCGTTCGCACGTCAGAACGCGTGTTCGGACGTGCGAACGATTGTTAAATGTACTTTATGCGCGTTATTCACGATTACCGCACTTTAGTAAACATCCCCCTTTATCTCCCTAGCATGTCCTGCTGTGACACTAACCCAGTCAATACTGGGGTAATTGAAATCACCCATTATTATTATTCTTAACTATTCTTTTGTAATTTCTGTTAGCTTCCCTGATTTCTTTGAGCATTTCATTATCCATTTGTTCATTGTGGCCAGGGGGTCAATAGTACACCCTCACTGCCTTCGCCTTCCACTTCCCCTTTTTACATGGAACTTCAATCCATAGAGATTCTACAGTGAATTTTGTTTCCTGCAAAACTTTAATCCTTTGTGACTCAATGCCCTCTCTAACATAGAGCGCAAACCCTCCACCAATTTGATCTGCTCTATCATTACGATATAGTTTGTACCCAGTTATCACAGTGTCCCACTGGTTGTCCTCCTTCCACCATGTCTCTGAGATACCAATCATATCTAACCTCTCATTTAGTGTTATATATTCTAGCTCTCCTGTCTTATTTTTTAGACTTCTAGCATTTGCATACAAGCATTTTAGAGGCTGTATTTTATTCATATTAATCTGGCTATCGGTAGGCAGGGGTAATTTGGAATCTTTAAGCTCTATCTGCTCTGTACTCAAGGGCATTTGGGCTACTTTTGTCTTTATTGGAACCTCTCTGCTGATACGCTCTAATCTGAATCTTTTGCTAGTATCCTTCAAAGATACATTGTTCTGAACCATGCGCTCTTGCGTGGTTGTCGGCTTTCCCCTGTGATCTAGTTTAAAAGCTGCTCTATCTCCTTTTTAAAGGCTAATGCCAGCAGCCTGGTTCCATCCCGGTTAAGGTAGAGTCCATCCCTTCGGAAGAGCCCCTCCTTTCCCCCGAATGTTCCCCAGATCCTAACAAATCCAAAACCCTCACCCTTGCGCCATCATCTCATCCACGCATTGAGACTCCAAAGCTCTGCCTGCCTTTTGGGTCCTGCACATGGAAAGGGAAGCATTTCGGAGAATGCTACCTTGGAAGTTCTGGATTTCAACTTCCTACCTAAAAGCCTAAATTTAGCCTCCAGAACCTCCCTACCATACTTTCCTATGTCACTGGTACCAACATGTACCAAAACAGCACACTCCTCCCCAGCACTATCTAAGACCTTGTCTAGGTGGTGCGTGAGGTCCAGGACTGTACCGAGCCCTGTGTGAGCGGTGCAGCCACACAGGGCACAAAGACTTAAAGGGCGCATTTTGGCTCTCTGCCGTTGCCTGCTGCCGCCACTTCTTCGGCAGCAGGCAGCAGCAGAGAGACGAAATGCGCCCCTTAAGTCTTCGTGCCGGCACACTAAGCAGGTCTGGTCTCTCCGGGAGGGACCAGACCTGCTTAGCATGCTGGTGACTTGCAGATCGGGCGTGCGCCCCCCCCCCCCACACACCCCATAAAGTGTCTAAATGGAGGTGCGGGAGGGGGCGCGCGCCCGATCTGCAAGTCGCACTGGGCGCATTTCAGTCTCGGTACGGTCCTGGTGAGGTCTGCTACCTTTGCACCAGGCAGGTATGTTACCAAATGATCCTCACGTCCACCAGCCACCCAGCTATCTACATGCGTAATGATCGAATCACCAACTATAACAGCTGTCCTATCCCTTCCCTCGTGGTCACATGGCCCTGGAGAAACCTCCTCGATGCAAGAGGGTTTTACATCACCTGGAGGACAGGTCCTAGCTACAGGATCACTTCCTGCAACACCATGGTGATTCTCTCCTATCACGTGACCTCTCTCCTCCATGGCAACAGGGATGCTGCCAGTCTGGAGCTGGGAGTTCAAGATCAGTCCCAAGGTGGTGAACTGGATAAGAAATTGGTTAACTGACAGAATCTGCTCAGAAGAAAGGAAAATGAGTAGTGGAGTGCCTTAGGAATCAATCCTGGGACTAGTACTGTTCAATGTCTTTGTGAGTAATATTGTTGAAGGGTTAGTTTTAAAAGGAAAAGTTTGCCTTTTTGCAGATAACACAAATATTTGCAACACAGTGAATATTTTGGAGTGAGTAGAAAACATGAATAAAGGTCTACAAAAATTAGAAGAATGGTTTAGTGTTTGGCAGTTAAGATTTAATATGAAGAAGTGCAGAATGATGCACAAATCCAAAGGAGTTGTATGAGATAGGAGGTGTGAGGCCGGTGTGTATGGACCAAGGAAAAGGATATGGACATCATCATGGATAATACATGGAAACCCTCTGCCCAGTGTGCAGCCACGGCCAAGAAAGTAAATAGAATCATAAGGAAAGGGCTGGAGAATAAAACCAAGGATATTATAATGCCTCTGTATTACTACATGGTGTGACCACACCTTGAATATTGTGTGCAATTCTGGTCACCATTTCTTATAAAGGATATAGTGAATTAGAAAAAGTACAGAGAAGAGTGACCAAAATGATAAAGGGGATGAAATGATACTTTTGTGAGGAAAGGCTTAAAAGATAAGGGCTCATTAACTTGGAAAAGAGACAGTTGAGGGGAGATATGGTAGAGATCCATAAAATAATGATTGGAGTAGAACGGCTAAGTATACATCGGTTGTTTACTCCTTTAAGGGGTATGTTTACTAAACCGTCTTAACGTGCGCTCTGTAACGTTATCGTGCGATAAGGTACCTTATCGCGCGATAATGGTGCTTTACAAGGCGCACAGGTACCTTATCGTGCGATAACGCGCGCTGCGGCGCAAACGAGCGCTGAAAGCGGGGAAAGGCTCCCAGAGGGCGGAGGAAGGCTCCCCAAGGGCAGAGAGAAGGGGTCAATGGGTGGAGAGTGGGAGGGGAGAGGCTCCCTGCACACTAACGCTGTGAAATCCGAGGCTCAAAACTAACGCCAGTGAAACCCTGGCGTTAGAACAGATTTAAAGGGAAAAGAAACCATTTCCGTCAGCAATGAACAACAAAACCAGGGAAACCTACAAAAAAGTGATGTGTGATATATGTGCACGGAACAAAAGGGCAAATAAACCTTGAAAATGTACAGCAGAAAATGTAAAAATAAAATAACCAAGCTGGCCAACAGTGATATCAATGGGAAACATAAAAAAACACTCCCAAGAAAGCTCCAAAAAAAAAGATATGAATTTTGGAAGGGTCTATGCTCCGTCCGCATACAAGGTGAATGAGCCCACAGTGTAATTGCGCTGAGCAGGGTTTCCGACTCCATCGGCCAGGTTTCCTATGGCATGCACATGTTCCACAACAGCAGGGCGGGCATGTCGGAACGGACAACTGGACAGATGCTGGGAAAGGGGACACAGAGGGCTGCAGGCGGCATATGCTGCGGTGCAGCTGGCCCACAGTGCAAACTAGGGTGATGCCTAGCTGGCCCATAGGAATGCTGAAACAGTAGAGCAGCCAGACAGCAACTTCTGAGGGCCCAACATGGGCATGAGTGTGCTTCCCACAGTGTCACAGGGGATAGTACCCAGCAGGAACACCGAAGGGCACGGAACATTGGCATGCGGTGCTGGGGGGAAGCGTGGACAGCTATGCAGGCACCCCTACCCCAGAACCCACACCATAGGCAGCCACCTACCCGCACACTGGATTTATTTATTTTATTTATTTACATTCTCTTATATACCGCGCTATTCTGCATCAGTGTGGTTTACATTGAACAAACTGAAATTACATTGAACAGGGCATTTATAACTTGGAGATAACTATTTTACAGGGAACATGGGCTATGGAGGGTTAAGTGGCTTGCCCAAGACCACAAGGAGCACCTGTGGGACTAGAAACCCCAGTCCTTCCAGCCCAAGGTTGCTGTCCTCTAGTGGGATTTGAACCCCTGATCTTCCGGCCTGAAGTACCTTGCCCCAACCACTAGGCCACTCCTCCACTCCACTGGATGGACTGAGACTGCGCTCCACCAGCACCACCAGCAGAAGGGCATGTCAGCATGGTGGCAGAGGGATACTGGTGGTGGAGGGGGCAGTGGCAGCTGCCCAGAGCAGACTGTGGCCTAGCCCTGTGTAGGTGGGTGCCATGCACTGCAACAGACAGGCCCTGTCTGACAAACAGTCATGGCATCACCAGGTAATGCACTGCCTCTGTGACAACACAGTGGTGCAGTGCACACAGCCAATGTGTGCAGAAGCAGAAAGTCACAGGTTCAAGTCCCAGCTGTGATTCCTGCCAACCCAGTCCCCATATTTCACCCACTACTAAAACGTGCTAATACAGACAGAACCTTTATTGCAGATGCCCAAAACACCTACATTTTACCCTACAGAACACAGACACCATAAACATGCGCATACCCTACAGCAGAGTCTCCCAAATGCAGTCCTGGAGGGCCAAACACCATTCAGGTTCCATGCTGCCTCTAATAAAGATGCCTGTGCTGCATTTCTATGCGCTACCCCCATGGTATGCAGATGTCTCTCATGCATATTCATGAGGGACAGCATGAAAACCCGAACAGTGTTTGGCACACCAGGACTGGAGTTGGGAACCTCTGCGTAAAGCAGCAGCAAACAGGGGCAGACACACCCACACCCACAGGCTCCATTATTCAATGCCTCCTGGAGAGGCAGGACATTGGGCCCTGCGTGCATCTCCCAATACTAGCACTTGCATACCTTAGCAATGCCACCCTAAACCCGGGAATACGGTACACAGCTATCAAAAGGTTGCTATGATTACTGGCAGATAGCAATTCTGATGTTAAGTACAATTTTCTGATTGAGCTGCATCATGGCAACCTGTCTGTGGAGTGTGCTACAGGTCTTGTGTCTGAGAGTGTTTACCACCCTGAGGAGTGACCCCAACAGTATTGTGTACCATAGCCATGCCTGCACTGTGCCCAGGACTGGAGCGGTGGCCAGGGCTGCAAAACACCTCTATAGTTGTACAATGCTGGCATAGGTGTTGGAGTGTGTGTCTGTCTATCCAGTGTATGGTGGCTGCAAACACCCTCCACAGCCCACACTGCCAGCACTGTTGCCAGTATTGGCCTGCCAATGTGCATAATGAGGAGCAAGGTACCATGGGTATAGCCTGGTCAGGGTGGCCTGGCCAGGATGCATCTGCACAGGGCATAGGGCAATGGCTGGGACATTGTAGTGCCCGGCCACCACCTGCACAGACAGGGTGGCCACAGCATGTCCATGCTCTATAAAATTTCTCTCATGTGATATTTATGGGTTTCCTTTTGGGGCCCAATCACTGACTTATCTGCTTGGTGTGTATGCATCTCTTCCAAGAACATGCACTATGGACTAGCTAGCAGACTGTCTGCAGCTAGTATGTGTCTTGTTGGAACACCTTGCAGGGTGCAGCAGCTGGAGGCTTGCTGCAGGAGAATATCAGATAGTGGTGGGGTGCAGCTGAGCATTTTTGGTTTAATGTCTGTCTGCTATTGCTTTATAGATGTGTATGGAGCTGCATTGACTGCCCTGTAGAGTGTCTATTCCCCAGCATGACTGTGGTTGATGGTCCCCTCTACTGCTGCCATTGCAGGGAGGTAAAATGTGGATCTGTTGGTGGGAGACCCTGTTTCCCAACCTCAGCCCCAGAGGGTGGGGTGGTGGTACATAATCTGCCTATGGGTCCATAAGGGCTAAACCTGTCTGAGACATACAGATGTATCCAAGGTGTGTCTGCAGGAACTACCTATCTCACACACTAGCACTACTGGGGACCTGTAGCATGGCCTATTTCTGCCATGGAAGGTGCTGTGGACCTGGTGCTGGGCGCCCCACCTCACCCTCAGGGTGAGCACAGTACCCACACAATGTGACGGTGTGTAGCTACTCTGTGGCAGTAACACACACGGTCAGTTACCCCTACCAGGCCGAGGTGCTGTGGGGGTGCATACCCCATCTTGTGTTCATCTGTGGACTGCTGATTTGCATGTGCAGATCACAGCAGACTGTTTGTGTGATGACATGCAGTCCTTCTGCAGCCATTCAGGGGCTTGTTAGCAGCTATTGAGCTGTAGCCCACTGGTTACTTCCCTGCCTATAGAGCCAGAGGTCATGGGTTCAAACCCACAGTGGGGTTATTTGATAGGGCTGTCCAAAGCATTATCTATTTTTAATGTACATTAGTGCTGCCAGCAAAAACACCCTCAGCATACTGTAACCATAAGGTGCCTCAGGAGGCGCTTTATAGGGCGCCCTATAAAGCGCCTTCTGAGGCACCTTATGGTTACCGTCCATATAAAGTGCCTTATAAGGTATCCTGTGGAGTGCCTTATAGGGTGCCTTATGCTGCACCTTAGGTTATGGCACATGAGGGTGTGTTTGCTGGCAGCAATAATTAAAATACAAATAAACTGCCTCAAGAAACAATACTTACATGTCAAAACTGATGCCTCAGCCAGCCTTATGCATTAGGCACACTGGGGGATTGAACTCATGACCCCTGTATTATCAGTCAGTGTATTAACCATTGTGCTACACCTCTGCTTCTATGGTTGTTTGTCTGGGCGCCTACTTAAGATTACCACGTGTTGACGCGCTTAGCGGCGCTTCGCCCGATAATGTGCGCAGCAGCGCGCGTTATCGCGCGATACTCCCGTTTTGCTGCTTTAAGACTGAAATGCCCACTCCTTTTATGCAACCTGTACACTATCGCCGGGCGCACATTAGGACGGTTTAGTAAACATACCCCTAAGGAGTAGAAAGACTAGTGGACATGCAATGAAGCTAGTCTTAAATGTGCTACATTGTAATCGGCGAAAATATTTTTTCACTCAACATGTGATCAAATTCTGCAATTCGTTGCCGGAGGATATAGTAAAAGCTGTTAGTGTAGCTGGGTTTAAAAGAGGTTTGAACAAGTCCCTGGATGAAAAGCCCACAAACCATTACTAAAGTGGACTGGGGACATCCACTGCTCACCCCTGGGATGAGCAGCATGGAATATCTTCTTTTTGGAAACCTGACAGATACTTGTGACCTGGATTAGCCACTGATGGAAACAGGATACTGGGATTGATGGACCTTTGGTCTGACCCAGTATGGCATATCTTATGTTCATATAAGAGAGGGACCTTGGGGTGATAGTGCCTGACTCAGGATCTTAATGTAGTAAAACAATGTGACAAGGTGGTGGCCAAAGCCAGAAGGATGCTAGGCTGCATAGAGAGAGGAATAACCAGCAGGAAGTAGCAGATATTATGCCCCATACAACTTGTTGGTGAGGCCTTATTTGATGTATTATGTTCGGTTATGGAGACCGTACCTTGCAAAGGATACAAGAAGACTTGAAACAGATCAGAGGAATGTAAGCAAATGATATGAGGCCTGTCCAAAAGATGTACGAGAAGACCTAAATATGTATACCTAGAGAGGAGAAAGCTCTTCAAAGACAGGGAAGCCATAGAACTAGAGGACATGACATGAAGCTGCAAAGAGGTAAACTTAAAAGAAGCATCAAGAAATACTTTTACACAGAAGGTGTGGTGCATGCCTGGAATGCTTCTCAGTGGTAAACCCAGTGACAGAATTCAAAAAGGTATGGGACATAGAGAGGATCCCTTTAGAGCAAGAGGATGGGATCAAAGCAAACTGAAATAACTTTTACACTTCAAAAAATAGAGGGGGGGGGGGTTGTAACCTGCATAGAGTGGAGGGTACCATACTAAACAAAGACATAGGGGTATGTTTACTAAACTGCGTTAGTGTGATTCGCGTTAGGAGCTGCGTTAGTGGAAGAAATGCCAAAAAAGGAAATGGGCGGTACATCGTTATTGATAACGCGCGCTATAACGCGCCGCGCAGCAACGATCGTTACAGGGCGCGTTACTGCGCGTTAAGCACAAGATGGCGCGCAGACACCCAAATACAGAAACAGAGCTGTAGCACAATGGTTACTACACAGACTGATAGTACAAGGGTCATGGGTTCAATTCCCCAGTGTGCCTAATGAATAAGGCTGGCTGTGGTGTCATGTGCAACCCTTTGAAAGCCAACTATAATATTTTAATCTGCAGCGGGGTTAAAGTTTGCATATGTCAGGAAAATTGTACCCGTCTTATGCAATATGTTCCAATAGTGACATTCCCTCTGACATGGTCATGTATTATATACCATTTGATAGGAATATTTAGGCGCGCCCTATAGGGCGACGTATAAGGTGACTTGTAAGGCGCGCCCTATAGGGCGACTTGTAAGGCGTGCCCTATAGGGCGACGTATAAGGCACCCTATAGGGCGCCTTATGAGCCACCCTAAGGTGACAGTACCCTGAGGGTGGTTCTGCTGGCAGCACTAATATACAATAAAAATAGACAATGCCTAAGACAGCCCTATCGATGAACCCCACTGTGGGTTGTGAACCTATGACCTCTAGCTCCATGGGCAGTGAAGTAACCAGTGGGCTAGAGCTGCTAATAAACACCTGTCTGGCTACAGGAGGACTGCACGGCACCACACCCACATTCTGCTGTGGTTACCAGGGAGATTACATACCACCACTCAACGCACCCTCTGGGGCTCAGGGAGGGGGACAGGATCTCCCGCTGACAGATCCACTTTCAACCCCCTACAATGGTGGCAGTAGAGGGGACCATCACCCCAGTCCTGCTAGGGATCAAACACCCTACAGGGCAGTCAATGCAGAGCAGTACGCATCCATTACACAATAGCAGACAGACAGCAGGTCTGGAAATGCTCAGCTGCCCCCCACCATTATCTGACATTCTCCAGCAGCAAGCCTCCAGCCGCTGCACCCTGCACGGTGTTCCAGCAAGACACATACTAGCTGCAGACAGTCCGCCAGCTAGTCCATAGTGCATGGTCCTGGAGGAGATGCACGTACCCAGAACAGGGATATCAGCATACACACCAAGCAGATAAGTCAGTGATTGGGCCCCAAAAAGAAACCCATAAATATTACATAAGAAAAATACTATATAGCACTATGGGGGAACCTAGCCATGCCATGGTCACTGCTCAGTCAGGGTGAGAGTGACCTCCCAGCAGGACATGCTATGGCCACCCTGTCCGTGCAGGTGGTACCGGGCACTACAATGTCTGGCCATTGCCCTGTGCAGATGCGGACAAGCCAGGCCACCCTATCCAGGCTATTCCCACAGTACCTTGCTCCTCATTATGCACATTGGCAGGCCAATACTGGCAACAGTGCTAGCAGTGTGGGCTGTGGAGGGTGTTGGCAGCCACCACACACTGGATAGACAGACACACACTCCCCACACCTATGCCAGCATTGTGCAACTATAGAGGTGTTGGGCAGCCCAGGCCACCACACCAGTCCTGGGCACAGTGCAGGCATGGCTATGGTATGCAATACTGTAGGAGTCACTCCCAGATTGGTAAACACTGTCAGACACAACATCTGTAGCACACTCCACAGACATCAGAAAGGTTGCTATGATGCAGCTCACTCCGAAAAGTGTACTTAACCTAGGAATTGCTATCTGCCAGTACTCATAGCAACCTTTTGATAGCTGTGTACCATATTCCCAGGTTTAGGGTGGCATTACTAAGGCATGCAAGTGCTAGTATTGGGAGATGCACGCAGAGCCCAAAGTCCTGCCTCTCCAGGAGGCTTTGGATAATGGGGCCTGTGGGTGCGGGTGTGTCTGCCCCTGTTGGCTGCTGCTTTACAGCAGAGGTTCCCAACTCCAGTCCTGCGGTGCAAAACACTGTTCGAGTTTTCATGCTGTCCCTCATGAATATGCATGAGATACATCTGCATACCATGGGGGTGGCGCATAGAAATGCAGCACAGGCATCTTTATCAGAGGCAGCATGGAACCTGAATGGTGTTTGGCCCTCCAGGACTGCATTTGGGAGGCTCTGCTCTAGGTAATGTGCATGTTTATGGTGTCTGTGCTCTGTAGGGTAAAATGTAGGTGTTTTGGGCATGTTCACGTCATCTGCAAGAAAGGTTCTGTCTGTATTAGCACGTTATAGTAGTGGGTAAAATATGAGGACTGGGTTGGCAGAAACCACAGCTGGGACTTGAACCTGGGACCTTCTGCTTCTGAATACACTGGTTTTGTGCACTGCACCACCATGTTATCACAGAGATGGTGCATTCCCTGGTGATACCATGACTCTTGGTCAGACAGGGCCTGTCTGTTGCAGTGCATGGCACCCACCTACACAGGGCTAGGCCACGGTCTGCTCTGGGCAGCTGCCACTGCCCCCTCCACCACCAGTAACCCTCTGCCGCCATGCTGACATTCCCTTCTGCTGGTGGTGCTGGTGGAGTGCAGTCTCAGGCCATCCTGTGTGCAGGTGGGCGGCTGCCTATGGTGCGGGTTCCGGGGTACGGATGCCTTCATAGATGTCCACGCTTCCCCCAGCACCGTCCCCCAATGTTCCGTGCCCTTGGGGGTAGCTGCTGGGTACTGTCCCCTGTGACACTGTGGAAAGCACAGTCATGCCCATGTTGGGCCTTCAGCAGTTGCTGTCTGGCTGCTCTACTGTTTCAGCATTCGTATGGGCCAGCTAGGCATCACCCTAGTCCGCACTGTGGCCCAGCTGCACCACAGCATGTGCCGCCTGTGGCCCTCTGTATCCCCTTTTCCGGCATCTTTTCAGTTGCCCGTTCTGACATACCCACCCTGCTGTTGCGGAACATGTGCATACCATAGGACACCTGTTCACTGACAAGGGAAAGCCCTGATCAGTGCTATTTCACTGTGGGCTCCTTCAACTTGTATGGGGACGGAGCATAGCCCCTTCCACGATTAATATCTTTTTTGGGGGGCTTTCTCAGAGGGGGGTGGGATTGGTGTTTCCCATTGATATCACTATTGGCCAGCTTGGTTATGGTTCTTTTCCAGTTTGTTGGGATCATTTTCAATGTTTATGTGCTCTTTTGTTCTGTGCACATGTATCACACTTATCACGCTTTGTAGGTTTCCCTGCCTGTGCTGTACATTGCTGACACTGAAATGGTTTCTCTCCCCTGCAAATGTGCATTTAATGGCAGGTTTTCATTCGCGTTGGGATTCAGCTCTTCAGATCAGCGCATTAGCATGAATGGAGCCTCTCTCCGCCCACTGACCCCTTCTCTCCGCCCTCTCTCCACCTTCTGCGGTGTTTTAGCGCGCCGCAGGAGTTTACGATCGTTAACTACGGTTAACGTGCGTAATGTAACGTTAACGATCGTTCGCGCGTCATAACGCGCGTTATGACGTACGAACGATCGTTAACGTTACATTACGCGCATTATTCACGATTACCGCAGTTTAGTAAACATACCCCATAGAGAGAGTAACCCCTAAAGAGGTATAGAGGGGGTAACCTGCATGAACAGTGGATACCACTCTAGCCCTTTTACTGGGCAAACAAGATGGACCTTGCTGGTCTTTATCTGCCATCATTTACTATGTTACTACTGGACTGAATACACGTTTCAAACTAGCTTTCCAAGGTTAAGATCTTTTTCCTTTGCCAGAACAGAATCCCAAAAAGTAACTAGATTCCATGCTAGTTACCTCAAAGGATAAACAGTGGCTTTCTCCAGCTCTGCCTTAAACAGTTTAAGGACTTTTCCTCCAAGAACTTTCCCAAACTTTTTTTAAAAATCCTACTACGCTAACATCTTTTAGGATATCTTAATTATGAGTGAAAACGTCTTTTTTTCTATTCGTTTAAATATTCCACATTGTAACTTTATGGTGTGTCCCCTAGTCTTTGTACTTGTGGAAAGGGTAAACACTCATTTTGCATTTACCCATTCTACCTAACTCAGGACGCTGGGAACGGGAAGTCACAATTCCTACCTAGAAGCCCTATGCGAAATCATCCTTCATAGCTTTCAAAAAGGCGACGTAAATACACTCTGTGGAGAGTGACACACACACTGACCAACAAACAACAGAGATACCAAGTGAACGACTAGACTTAAAATGAAATATTTCACAAGCAAACTCATTTATTTTGCCAGGTTGGCAGGATGCAGACTAGCTGGCACAAAAAGTCTGAATGCAAAATCAAGCAGCAGACATACTAGCACAACCACTGAAGAGTGTAAATCCCAAAAACACAACCTCGGCGACAAACGTCAAATGGTTCGATATTTTTCACATTTTCTCCCCCTCCGTCGTCACACAGGACTCAGTGCTCGGGCGGGGTGGGGGGAGAACGAGCAGCCAACCCCCCCGGTCCAGTTACGGCCGCAGGCGGCGCTTCCCGCTGAATCCCAGGCAGGGGATTTGTCAACAAGCGACGCCTTAATCCCGGCTCCGCTTGCAGAGTCCCGGCCGCCCTGCTGCGTGTCAAGCGGAGCGAGCCGAGCGCCAGCAAAGCGAGAGCTCGGAGCTTGCAAGCAATTGCCCTTCAATAACCCTCATCCTCGCAACTGAATAGGGGGTTTAACTCTACACATTATTATCTATTGATTGACTTTTAGAAAGGGTAATAATGTAAACAGAATTAGGTTGGCAGGGAGAGGAGGCCCAGATAAGCGTGAGGCGGTGAGTGACCAGTGTCAATCTAAAGTGCGCGGATTAAGAAATTTCATTTTGCAGTTAATACAATATAAAGTTGCTTATTCAGAGCCAAATAACCTCAGATTTGAAAAGTAAACTCCCATTGTAACGATTTTAATGTGCTAGTTTCTTTTATCCTTGCATTGAATCTGCTCTCTTTGTCGCTTACTGATATGTTTGGTCATTCCTCTCCCTCAGCTCTGTCAGCGTCTATGATCTGTCTCTCCTCTCACACTTCCTCTCACGCTGGCTTTTCCTTTCATTTTTTTCAGTCAGTCCTAGCTGTCATTTTATCTGATTCATAGGCTGTTTAATTCCTCTTAACTTTTTCTCCTGTTTCTCTTTCTCTTTCCATCTTGCTCTGCCTTCTGGAGCCTGTCTTGTGTTCTTACTCTGTTAATTTTTAAGCATAAGAGCCAAGGACAGCCCAGAGGGAAATTGTGGGACTCTGTGTCCCTACATTTCCTGCCTCACTAGTCACAGGATGATACTTCATAAAAACATGATGGCAGATAGACCATATGACCTATCTAATCTGCTCTTCCATACTAACTACTAAGCTTTACAGTCCCTTTTTTTCCTTTAGAGATCTTCTATGTTTGTCCCATGCTTTCTTGAATTAAGATGTAGTCCTTGGCTCTACTACCTCCACTGGGAAACTATTCCACTCTTTCCGTAAAGAAATATTTCCACATTCTACTCCTAAGTCTATCCCCTTTCACCTTTCTATGCCCCCTCGTTGCAGAGTTTTATTTTAATTGAAAGAGGCTCTCCTGTGTATTTATATAATGGAAGTATTTTAATGCCTCTATCATATTCCCCCCCCTCCCTTTCTTCCAAAGTATACATACTGAGATATTTAAGTCTGTACCCATATGCCTTACAACGAAGCCCACTGACCATTTTGGTAGCCACCAACTCCATCCTGTTTATATCCTTTTGAAATTCCACTGTCGGCCTGATCAGCAGCATCAAGGGAGAGCAGGAAGGTAAGCTCCTCCCTGCTCCCCTCTGACATGGCCAATCGGGCCGAAGAGGCTGCCGGACAGCACACCTTAAATATCCCTGCGGAAGCAGGCGTGCCCGTGTTGGGCATGCTCACGCCAGAGGGCCCTTTAGTGTGGCTCTTAGGTAGGGACAAAGCACCAGCAACACACTACAGCTTCTGCTGAAAACATGATACAACCTAGCAGCCAGGAACAATGAGAAATCAGTGCAGCTCCTCAGACACCCACAGGACAATCAATTTGGAGCCACCCATGTGCATGTAAGTCACTAGCACAGTGAACATAGACTCAATATTGCTTTACTACTCCTTATAATTCTCAAGAACTATTGTAATGTACCAGAACCATTGTTGCTAATGCCATCTTTCCCTAACTCAGGGAATCCTAACCATATTGGTAAATTGTTAGTGTAATGTAACTCTGTAATGTAATTCTGTCACTTTAATGTTACTGAAACATAATTCTGCTGGACAACAGATAAAGGCAAGATACTTACTACCTCTCTCCAACTCCATATAATGTGCACATAATTCCTCACACACAAAACACCTTGTCATTAAGCCACTAGGCAACTCAGGCAAACCTAAGTAGTGAAGACATATAGCACAAAAGGAATTCAACTGTAAGCCTACAAGCATCCAGCTCACGTAGACATATCTCTGTACCAGTATAAGACATCATGTTTACAAATCGTATGCTCCTGCTTCTAGCAGTACTGATCCTTCTCTCATTAATAAACCAGAAACACTGCCTAGTACCAATCTCAAACCCCATCCCTATTATCCGGATCACCAACTATACCAGCAATAAAATTCCACCAATAAGGATTAAAGACAGACAATACTCTCACCTAATCCAGGTACCAATCATACAGTATACAGCAGTTAGGTCACACCCCCTAGATACTACCCCAAATCCTCCCCTCAAATGTCTGCTGGTTAACATATGATCAGTCAGAAATAAATTAGAACTACTAACTAAATATCTTGCAGACCATGACCTAGACATCATCTGTATCACAGAGATATGGCTCACCGATGCAGACACAGTCTTGATCAACCAGATGAAACACCCAAACTATGACCTGTTTAATTGCTTCAGACTGGGATGTAGGGGGGTGGAGATTGCATAATCACAAAACATCACTGCAACCTATGCTTATTAATATCTGAATGCCATCACCGTATCCAACAAACAAATCTCTACTGCTCTGGTATATCGATCCCCAGTGATATCCAATGAAGAACTTGCAGCTATCCTGGAAATTGTCAGTACACACACTGATTCAAACTGCCCATTAGTACTATTGGGTGATCTGAACCTGTCCTCCATCCCACAGTCATAAGCAGCTGCATTCATGGATGCAATGTCCTGCCAAAATTACATCCAGATGGTAACTGAATCAACACACCTCAAAGGTAACACACAGGACCTTAGCTTTGTGCCCTCCCATCTGGAGAAAAATCCCATCCCCACACCTCAACTCAATAAGGTTCTTTGGTAAGACCACTGCATAATTTCATTCCACCTTGATCTGCTAACTTGCATAGTACCCAGCCAGCATAACAAAAAACAACACAGAAGATTTAAACAATTAAACAAGGATCACTTCTCCGAAAACATCAACCCAAACCTGAACATAAGCTCTGATGACTTGGATATCTTGGAATGAAACAATTGCTATCACTGCGGCTACATCTCTATCAAGAACAACGCCCCACAATCCTTGTCATCATACACAATGGTACATAAGAGATTTAAAAAGGATCAAACGAAGCCTAAAAAAAGCAGAATGAATATAGAGACAGTCCCTAGACGAACAAGCCAAGAATAAATACCTTCATATCCTTGATGCGTACAGAGTCCAATCAAACAAAGCCAAGAAAGACTATCACTCCCAAAAATTACTAAAGTCCCTAAACAAACCCAGAGAGCTATTTGAAATAGCCAAATCCTTGTTAAGAGAAAACACCCCCAACTGTGCAGTTTATCCCCACTCCCCAAGAAATTGTAAATCACTTCCAAACCAAACTGCAGAACTATCCTCCAGCTACACTGACCAAAAGCTTACACAGACCCTGCACACCCAGCACTCTTCATTCATTCTCCCCAGTCTCATCTGACCACCTGGTCAATATAATTGGAAATCCAGTGAGCTGGATAAAAGCAACAAGATCTGAACTTGCCCACGGCATAGGCATGATGTTACGGCTCTCCTTCATGCAAGGATACATCCCAACGAGTCTAAAGACTGCATCTATACACCCACTACTGAAGAACCCAAAGCTAGACCCTTCCAAATTAAACTCAAATAGACCTATTTCAAGTCTACCATTCCTCACAAAAATAAAGGAGAAAGTGGTTCAGCTCCAGTTGCAAAACTATATCAGCCTAAATGCACCACTCGACCCACATCAGCATGGCTTCCATACTAGCCACGGAGTTGAAACAAGGTTAGTATCCCTCATTGCCCATCTAATCAAGGGAATTGAGAAACCAAAACAGGCCTTCATCCTCATATTCCTCGACATATCAGCAGCCATTGATACCGTATGTCACGAGATTCTTTTACAAAGACTACGCTGCATAGGCATCATTGATAAAGCACTTGGCTGGATCCAATCCTATCTGACTGATCACTTAAAGATTGTAAAATCCGAGAACAAAAGCTCAGACCCATTCCCGCAGAACCGTGATGTACACCAGGGCTCATCTCTGTCAATGTTACTATTCAACATTTACATGTTCGGTGGGAGTGAAATCTGGGTCTGTGATTGAGAATGGCAAGTAAAACATTATGTTGTCTGCATTTAGATGATATAACATAAATTATATGACTGGAGGATCTGGCAGACTGGAGGATCTGGCAGCCAGTCTGCCAGATCCTCCAGTCACATAATTTATGTTATGTCATCTAAATGCGGACAACATAATGTTTTACTTACCATTCTCAATCACAGACCCAGATTTCACTCCCACCAAACAGTGTTTTGATTCATTTGCCCTATGGCTATCCCAACAAGGCCTGACCATTGACTACAACAAAACGGAAATGCTATTTATCTGCAAAGATCACTCATTCACCCCACCAAAGACACTTAAGGCCAATCAAATAGAATTAACAGTCAAATCCGAGGTAACTTGACCAGCAACTTACCTTAAAGACCCACTTCAACAACTCAACAAAGCAAATCTACAATAAAATAAGGACTCTTCAACGGCTTTGCCCCCTACTGGAACCGCATGACTACAGGACTATCTTCCAAGCGATAACACTTCCACATACTGACTTCTGCAATGTAATTCTCCAAGGATTGCTGAAATCCCATCTATTACTGCTGCAACTTGCTCAGCACACTGCGGCAAGGGTACTTACCAGGACATCTAGGAGCTCACACATCACCCCTATCATGAAAGAACTCCACTGGCTACCGTTAATAGGCAGAAGCAAATACAAGAACATTGTCATGATATTTAAAATCTCCATGACCAGTCCTCTGATTACTTACAGACTATAATAGGAAAACTCCCCAACAACAGGCAAAGGAGGAGCACTGCAGAACACCTCCTGACTTTGCACCCAAACTCCACAAAGTGCAACCGTTCCACATGTGAAAGAGCCTTTTCATTGTATGCTCCAATGATATGGAACTCCCTCCCTGCAAGAATCCGCGTAGCCACAGACTCCAAGGAATTCAGGAAACTCCTGAAAATTTCAGAGAATAACATAAGCAAGCATCAATAAACATAAACAAGTAAACAGCATCACTAACCAATAAATAATGTATAGCTAAGATACTGCCCACGCCTAACAAACATTCAGTCCACCCTCGCCCCTCACTAACAAGCACACACACTACACCAATCTCCACACTGATACTTCCGATCTGTACCTGTATATATTGTATATATGTTACTATTATGCCTCAATCATAACTATTCCCTGCATGATTATATGGGTTTCTTCTGTAGTATTTGTTAATGTTCACACGTTCCATGTAATGTTTTGTTCTGTTCTGTTATTTGTAAACTGTATTGAACATTGGAAATGCGGTATATAAACCACTTAAAATAAAAAAAAATCCTTTTCAAGGTGTGGTCTTCAGAATTGCAATTTGATTGAAGGATGAGGATAAGGTGGTATACAAAACTGGTTAAATAAATAAATAAGTAAATAAAATACTCCAAATGAGGTCTCAACAAAAACTTATGTGGAGGCACTATCACCTCCTTTCTGCTGGCCATTCCTCTCCTATACACTAAGCATCCTTATGGCTTTTGCCATCACCTTTTCTAACTGCTTAGCCACCTTCAGATCATCAGAAACAATCATCCCCAGATCTCGCTCTTTCATGGACAGAAGTACTTCACCCCATGGAATTCCCATGGAATTTTTGCAGCCCAAATGCACGATTCCACATTTTTGGGTGTTAAATCTCAGCTGCCAAATTCTCGATCATTCTTCAGGCTTCACTAGATCCTTCCTCATGCTTTCTACACCTTTCTGGGTGTGTATTCCATTGCAGATTTTGGTATCAGCCGCAAAGAGACAAACCTTACCAGCCCTTCTGCAGTATCACTTACAAAAATGTTAAAAAGAATAGGATATAGGACAGTGGTTCTCAACCCAGTCCTCTAGGACCCCCAGGCCAGTCAGGTTCTCAGGATATCCACTATGAATATGTATGAGATAGATCTGCATATACTGCCTCCATTGTATGCAGATCTATCTCATGCGTGGATACTCTGAAAACCCAAGTGGACTAGGGAGTCCCAAAGAACTGGGTTGAGAACCACTGATCTAGGACATATCCCAGCAGTACAACACTGGTAACATCCTTCTCCTCAGAGTGAGCCTCATTTGCCTGCACCCTTTGTCGCCTCCCACTCAACCAATTCTAACCCAGTCAGTCACTTTAGGGCCCATTCCTAGGGTACTCAATTTATTTATGTTACCTGTTATAAATGTCACGGAACAGTGTCAAAGGCTTTACTGAAATCTAAGTACACTACATCTAAGCCTCTCCCTTGTTCAACTCTGGCCACCCAGTCAAAGAAATTAATGGGATTTGTCTGACATGACCTGCCTCTAGTAAAACCATGCTGCTTTGGATTCTGCAATCCATTGGATTCTAGAAACCTCTCTATCCTCTGTTTTAGCAGCATTTCCATTAATTTACTCACCACAGAGGTGAGACTAATCGGCTTGTAGTTTCCAACCTCATCCTAACTTCCACTTTTGTGTAAAGGGACCACATGCGCTCTTCTCCTATTTACTGGGACCATTCCTAACTCTAAAAAAGCATTAAAAAGGTTACAGTGGAGTTGTTAGAACTTCCCTAAGTTCCTTCAATAGTCTTTGCTAAGCATTAGGTAGGACTCGTGGTCAACTAGGACAGCAGCATTGGGGGGGGGGGCGAGGGGGAGAGGGGAGAGGTGGACTGCAAAGAGCAGCATCATTCAAAGCAAGACAGTAGACTGACAGTCACACCAACTGAAAGAGCTATCAGCACATTATTTTTCTGCAGGAAGAGCAGCACACACATACATACTACCACTACTACTACTACTGATCACTTGTATAGCTACATAGAAAACAAAGTTTAATATTAATATTTAAAGCATGATGTCCTGTTATGCATTTTTACAGGATTGTTGTTTGGAGGGGGAGGGGGTCATAAGGTTGAAGGTGTGCTTAGGGAGTCTAATACCTTGCACTGGTCCAGGGACCAGACCTGCTTCCTGGGCAGTCTCCCTCCAGGTCCCTGGTGTAGACTGCAGTCCTCTAACACAATGCAAAGTCCGTCAAAGAGGGAGTGCTAAGCCCAGCCTAAGCCGCATGTTTCTCTATGCCCTTCTCAGCTACCTCACTTTCACTGCCCCTCCTTACCCTCTGGATGTTGTAGAGATAAGCAGCACCCTGAGGGTAAGGAGCAACTGAGCATGACCTGCTGGTCCTATAGTGCCTATCTATGTTCACAGGAATGTTGGTACCAAGTATGAAACTCCCAGGGGCCTGCCAGTGGGTTGTGAAGTGGAAAGGGGATCACAGGTGCCTCTAAAGTCTAAAGAACTCCTTCTTAGAGGCAGGGGCACAAGAGCACACAACAGTAGTCCCTCTTTAAAATAATTCCAAGGCCTTCTGATGTCAGCAGGAGTGCTGGCCTAATTTCCTTCCTGCTGTTGCTGGAACTCTACTTCAGCTCTCAGCCAGCTCTATAAAATGACTGAGGGTTCTAAGTTTGACAGAAATTATCACCATCCTCTTCAGCTGATTTCTACTGACACATTAAAGCCATTTCCCTCTAAAGTTCCCAACCCCTTTTTGACCCTTCTCTCATAGCCTTCAGCCAATAATTCCTTATCCTCCAATCTTCCCTTTACCTACTCAGGTCTTCCTTACCCACATAATTACAGTCTATCCTCACCCCCCCCCCCCCCAATATGCCTCTCATCCTCTCAATTTATCTTTCCTTAACTCTCAGTCCTTCCTTGCACCTGATAGCCCATCCCACCTCTCATCCTCCTTGTTCCTCCTCACTTCCACATAATCCCTGCTCATTTTTATTTATTTAACAGTGCTTATATACTGCTTTTCATTGGGTCAAAGCCGTGTACATTCAGGTATGGTATATATTTCCCTTGCCCCCAAAGAGCTCACAATCTACATTTTTTTGTATCTCAGGCAACAGAGGGTTAAGTAGCTTGCCCAAGGCTACAAGGAGCATCTATGGGACTAGAAGCCCCAGTCCCTCTGGCCTGAGGTTGCTGTCTTCCAGTGGGATTTGAGCCCCTGGCCTTCTTAGTTCAACTTGCCTCAACCACTAGGCCACTCCTCCCCAAGCCAGCTCCCCCTCTCACCCTCCTAGGTCCTTCTTATTCTTCCAATTAACCATTTACCACCCAGCCCCTCCCCCTTAGTCATCTCTCTCTTACATTCTTTAGTTAATAATTTCTCCCCCTCTCCCAGCTAATCCCTCCTCTCACCCTCTCAGGTCCTCCTCACTCTCCCAACAATTCCCCCCTCTCAGCCTCACAGATGTTTCCTCTTTTCACCATCCCATATCTTACTCACACCTAACTGGCTTTCCTTCCAGCTCTTTCTCATACCCTTCCACTGATCCAGCCCCTCATCCTCAAAACCTCTTTTCACCCCTCCTATCTAATTCCCCTTCTTACCCCACCCATTCCCCTTCGAAGTCTCACCCTTATCTCATTCATTGCTCAACAGAAGAGTGGTGGTACATCAGACTGTCTTCTCCTCTTCTGTTGCCCAGAGTTGGTATATGATGCTCTGAAATGCACAGCGCTATGATGTCTCATGCAGTTCAGACTGTGACTGCAGTCCTGGGCAGCAGAGGGAGAGGACATGATATAAAATACTGCTGCCCTCCTCCTCTTGATTGATGGCAGATAAGGGAAAAGAGGGCTATCCCCTTTTCAATATTAAGGGTGTTCAAGCACCGGTGTGTACCCCCTGCTGGACTAATGCATAACCTATAGCAGTCTTAGGCTTGGGGAACATATCCTAGTGGCTTTGTCCTAAGGCTTCTCCAGGAAGATTGGTAGAGTAGAATATTCAGGAGTTTCTTGCCCTTCTCAAACTAAAAATATTGAATATTTTTGAAATGAGATATTTCACAAGCAAACTCATTTTGTTTTGCCAGATTTATGAAAGTTGGCAGGTTACAGACTGCGATTGCACAAATAGTTTGAATGTAAATTTAAGCAAGAGGAATACCAGCACATTCATGGAATACTGTGTAAGTTCCAAAAAAGCAAACTCCGTGCCAAAATTCACACTTTTTCTAGAAATCACACTTTTCTGAATTTCATCAATATTTACCTTGGCGAATAATCCTTAACAGTGTGGTAAATTTTCATGAGCATGGTGAATAAAAAAAACAAGACCTGCTCACAATGCACACTACCCCTTTAGCAGAAAATGCATTTTACAGACACAATGGGCAATGTTTACTAATGAGCATCTCCATTTTGTGTTTTGGGGAAACTGTTTAGTAGTGAACCTGACCTTGTCTTGCCTGCTGCTAGTATGTATGAAGGAGAGTGGATGCAAACTGTATCCAAGTGTCACCATTTGCTAGCTCTTCAGAGAAAGTTTTGTAACCGGGATGAGGGAAATATTTTTAAAATACAGCTACTATCTTTTAATACAGCTGCTGCTAGTGGAAAAACGTCTTTACCTTTTCTACAGAAGTAAAAAGAGATCTTCCACCTAACTGAAAAAACGAGCCTCCAGGAGAACTTTAAACAGAAATAATTCAGAATTGGCATTAATTTTGTTATCCCAATTCTCTGTCTGGCATGTTTGCTTGCAGCTGTCAGTGGGAATACAAATTTGTAAACTGGTCTGGATTTAGGCATAGGCAACATAAACAAACTGCCTAATGTACCAATTTTTGAAGGCGCCAAGTACCCCAACTAAAGAGGGCCTAGTTGCCCTTTGCTTTAGGGCTATCCACGTCAGAGAAGTGACTCAGTGAAATTATAACCACCTCCACCTCCGCTCTCCCCAGTCCTGCCTATGGGCACCTGAATCTTAAATCCAGATCTATTTGTAAAATGTCACTCAGCCAGAGACCCAGGTTTCATTAGTGAATCTCCAGATGAGGACTATGGAGGCAGCCAAGGCAGTTCAAACAGTGCCAGGGCAGGAGGGGATGTGAGAGTGGTGCAGGGCATGCAAAGCTAAACAATAGATTTTGACAGCCAGGAGATTGTGTAAAGTAAAAGTTTTACTTAGGGTGCCAACATCTTGAACCAACTCTGGGGTCGGCCCTGAATGCGGGGACTGCAAACTAGCGTGCATCCACAGACCTTTTGTAGGCCTTCTCTCACTTGCACATCCTGTAATCATTGAACCCTCTATAAGAGTGAGGTGACTGCATGATCTGTAAGCACGCAGGCCTCACCCTGATTTTCTCATCTAGTCCCGCTGCCTCCACCAGTTGAAGATGCCTGCTGTTGCCAGGCTGGGACCAGTCAAAGGAGGTGAGCCAAGGAATGGGGGAGGGGAAAGTTATGCTAGAAATGAGGAGAGGAGCCATTGCAGAGGAATGTGTGAGAGGTTATGAGGGAGAGTACCCAGGAAGTAGCCATCAAGGGGTAGGCTAGAGGGAGCCTGAGAAGGGGTCATTTAGAGAGGATAAGAGGGGAGAACCCAAGAAGGGACCGTTGCAGAGGGAGGGAGGGGAGGACCTGGAAAGTACCACTGGGGACTTTCTCACTCCCATATCTTTGGAAGATGATCTCTCCTCTTCTGCTCTGTGAAGCCTCTCTAAAAGCTTTGCTTGAGAGCTCAGAATTTGAACTTATGCTGCTGATGGAGAGCAGGATCTGCAACAAAAGAAACACTGGGATTCATGCACTGCAGAAATAATGACAGCAAAAAAGTATATAACTATACCCATTTCCAATCCTAAGTCTTCCTTTAGAAGGGAACTACTGGAAAAAGATCCAGTCTTATTAGAGAATCGGAACAGAATGCATGCTGTCTGCTTTTAGCTATTCTTTTCTCTCCTCTATGGGTGATAATATTATAAAATAGGACACCTAGGTTAAGTGAGCAGGATGGCACCTATTTTATGCTATTTTATAAAGACATAGGCACACCTTTTAAAATACTAGCGTAAAGCCAACAACAATAGCACCTGCATTCAAGATGTGGGCATTACACCTGCTTGAGAACAGGTGTCAATGTCAGTGCATACTTTATTCACATATGCATGTATTTTATAAAATACATACAAACATTGCACCTCTGCCCAAACTGCACACTTGTACAAGCCTGATTTACAAGTATGCATTGGCATGTACGGTTAGGTGTGACCTAATTTTATAAGAGCCTATTTATGCACGTCAAACACTGATTTTCGCACAAAAGTGATGTAAAAAAGTTACCCTCTATGGGGGTAATTTTATAACCGGGCCTCTAAGTTAAGTGGGCAGGAAGGCACCTATTTTACACCTATTTATAAAGCCACACAGGCTCTTATGTGACTTTATAAAATGCTAGCGCAAATCTTGCCAAAATCGTGCTTAAATTACAGGCTGGACATTATTTCCTCTTAAGAACAGATGTAAATGTCAGCACATATTTTACACATGTAAATCATGACTCTTCTCAGGCTCCATACCTGTGCATGCATACTATGCGAGTATGTGCCAGCTTGTATCAGGTATACTTTTAGACATGACCTAGTTTTCTAATAGTTATAGAAGAGTTCTATAAAATTACCCTCCCCAAGGGTAGTTTTGTAAGAGGGGGGGCCTAATTTAGGGGGACAAGTAGGAAAGAGTGGTAGATGCGTGGAATAGTCTCCCAGTGAAGGTGGTAGAGAAGAGGACAGTATCTGAATTCAAAGAAGCATGGGACAAACACAGAGGATCTCTAAAGGAAAAAAGGGGACTGTTGTAGTGGTTGATATGGAAGGACAGACTAGAAATGCCATGTGGTCTTTTTCTGTCGTCATGTTTCTATGTTTCTAAGTAGGCACCTATTTAGGTGCTATTTTATAAAATCATAGCATATGTTGCAAAATTGCGTCTACATTGCAGGCATGTACAGTACGTTCATGCCTGCTTGAGAGCAGATGTAAATGGCCATGCCAAGATTAAACATGCACATAGATCAACACATTTTATAATCTACCTCTGTACTTATGAACTCCGCCCATGCTCCGCTCAAAGCCACTTCTGTACAGCCTACTGGCAATGTATGCACCATCATATCAATGCATGGATTTTTGCACTGCTCAAAATTTTATAACAGGTCATTTATGTGCCTATGTGGCCACATACCCACGAAAATGACATTATAAAATCCCCCCACCCATGTACCTATATCTATTTACATATATACATAGCTGTTGTATGCTTTCTCAATGTGTTGCTCTTTAAGAACACAGGAATGGGTCAGACTAGTGGTCCACCTTGTCCGGCATCCTGTCTCTAACAGTGGCCCTAGAGTTTTTAGTAAGACCCAACAGACCAAAGCCAGAGATCATTTCTGTGCTGTGTATAGGTAAGTAAGTATGTTATAACCTTGCCCCCATCCAGTCTCTAATATCTGTTTATGTCCTTGTCTTTTAGGACTGATCTAGTCCTCTCTTGGATGCTTCTATGCAAGCAATCTTTTCACCATCCTCTACATCCTGTGGCAGCAGATTCCACAACTTAACTACCCACTGACTAAAGAAATATTTTCTTGCATTGGTCTTTAAACTGCTAACATTCTATGTCATTGGATGTCCATTGGTCAAAGTATTTTGTGCTCAAAATTTGTCTTTTTCTGCTCATGATCTTATAGACCACCATTATGTTTCCCCTAAGTCTTCGGCTTTCCAAGTTAAGAAGTTCCAACTTTTACAGCCTTTCTTTATATGAGGGATGCCCCAATTCTCTTACCATTCAGTTGCTCTTTTCTATACCTCGTCAAGCTCCATCACATCCTTTTTGAGACAGGGCTACCAGAAATGCATGCAGTATTCCAAGTGTGGTCACATTACAGTTCTCTACAGAAGCATAATAATATTCTCAGATTTGTTATCAGTGCCTTTCCAGATTGCCCCTAACATGCGGTTGACGTTTTTGGCCACTGCTGCACACTGTTGCACACTACTGATGATTGCAGTATATTGTTGACGGTAACGCCAAGAGCCCTCTCCTGATAGTAAGTTCCAGCAATGTGTATACTGGTATTTCAGGTTCCATCTCTTGCCCTATTCAAATCCAGGCTAAAAACCACCTCTTTAAGATTGCTTTTGGATATTGATTCACTTATTCTCCTGTTCACCACCTATGTATATCTCTACCATATCCTAGTTCCTAGTTTTGTTGTGTTGTGTATCTTGATTAGTTTGTAAGCTCTGATAAGCAGGGACCGTTTCTTACCTCTGTATCTACAGTGCTGCGTATACCCTGTAGCGCTATACAGATGATAAATAGTAGTAGTGTGGATTTGTTTCTCCAATGTGCATTCAAGAAAATAATCTCAGTTATGATTCTATCCTTTAAATCATTTACAAACAAATTAAATAGTATTGGGCCTTGTACCAATGCTTGGTGCAGTCTGCTATGTGCCTTCCTCCAGTTTGAGAGCTCTTCAGTTCTACTCCTTAACTCTTTTCCTTTAACCACTTACCAATCCAGGAAAGTACATTGCTCCCTATCCTGTAACTTATTAGTTTCCCAAGCAATGTGGTGTATAGTCCTTTGCCAAATGCCTTTGTAAAGTCCAAATATACTATGCCCACTCACTCACCATCATCCATGTGCATAGTTACATCTTCTAGATTTACCATGATTTGCTTCATTTCCTCGAAATTAGCACTATCAAAGACTGTTTTTGGTGGGTGTCTTCCAACATCCTTCTCAGTAAAGGCCAAAGCAAAGACTTGATTAATTTTTCCACTGTTGTCTTATCCTCTTCTGCCTTGCCGTATCCTATCATATCTCCTCAGAAGAAGAAATATCCAATGCAATAAAATGGGAAGATAAGACATCTTTCAAATATGTTAGTGAGAGGAGGAAGGGAAAAAGTGGTATTGCCAGACTCAAGGGTGAATGTAAGGAATATGTAGAAGCTGATGAGGATAAAACAGAATTGCTTAACAACTATTTCTGTTCTATGTTCACAGGAGCAGGACCTCAGAAGACACCTACAAATAGGAACAGAAGTGACAGTGATGTTGAACGGTTTTCAAAGACTGTGTGAGGAACTAGCTAAACTAAAAATAGACAAAGCAAAGTGACCAGATGAGATACATCCGAAAATACTTAAGGAACTTAGGGACATTCTAGCAGCTCCACTGACTGACCTTTTCAATGCTTCTATGGAGTCGCAACTGGTCCCAGAGGACTGGAGAAAGGCACATGTGGTCCCTTTACACAAAAGCAGAAGTAAGGATGAGGTTGAAAACTACAGGCTGGTTAGTTTATTCTAACCTCTGTGGTGAGTAAATTATTGGAAATGCTGCTAAAAGAGAGAATGGTGAAGTTTCTGGAGTCCAATGGATTGCAGGATCCGAGGCAGCATGGGTTTACCAGAGGCAGGTCTTGTCAAAGAAATCAATCAGATTTGTCTGACTGAGTAACCAGGGAGTTGGACAGGTGGAGAGCCCTAGATGTGGTGTACTTAGATTTCAGTAAAGTCTTTGATACTGTTCCGCACAGGCGACTTATAAACAAACTGAGCACCCTAGGGGTGGACCCTAAAGTGACTGACTGGGTTAGAAATTGGTTGAGTGGGAAGCGACAAAGGGAACAGGTAAATGGAGCTCACTCTGAGAAGAAGGAAGTTACCAGTGATGTGCCATGGCGATCTGTCCTTGGTCTGATTCTTTTTAATATTTTTGTTAATGATATTGCAGAAGGGCTGTCGGATAAGGTTTGCCTCTTTGCGGTTGACACCAAAATCTACAATAGAGTAGACACCCAGGAAGCAGTAGATAGCATGAGGAGAGATCTAGCAAAGCTTGAAGAATGGGTGAGAATTGGCAGCTGAGGTTTAATGCTAAACAATGCAGGGTCATGCATTTGGGCTGCAAAAATCCAAGGGAGTGGAACAACATAGGGGGCGAAGTACTTCTGTCCATGAAAGAAGAGCGGGACCTGGGGGTGACTGTTTTTGATGATCTTAAAGCAGCTAAACAGGTAGAAAAGGTGATAGCGAAAGTCAGAAGGATGCTTGTGTGCATAGGGAGAGGAATGGCCAGCAGAAAAAAGGAGGTGATAATTCCTCTGTATAAGTCTCTGGTGCGACCTCATTTGAAGTATTGTGTGCAGTTCTGGAGACCGCATCTTCAAAAGGATATAAACAGGATGGAGTCGATGCAGAGGTTAGTGGTTTTATGTTAAAGCATATGAGGACAGACTTAAAGATCTTAATATGTATACAGTACGTTAGAGGAAAGGCGGAATAGAAGAGATATGATAGAGACGTTTAAATACCTCCATGGCATAAATGCACAAGAGGAGAGCCTCTTTCGATTGAATGCAAACTCTGCTACAAGGGGACATAGGATGAAGATGAAAGGGGATAGACTCAGGAGTAATATGAGGAAATATTTCTTTATGGAAAGAGTGGTAGATGTGTGGAATAGTCTCCCAGTGGAGGTAGTAGAAGCGATGACAGTATCTGAATTCAAAAAAGCAATGGACAAACACGGAAGATCTCTTAATGAAAAGAGGGGGTTATTGTAGTTGATATGGAAAGGCAGACTAGATAAGCAAGGTGGTCTTTTCCTGCTGTCATGTTTCTGTGTTAGATCTGTAAGTTCTCGTCCCCATTTATTCCTATGGCTCCTCATCACTGACTCTTCTTCATACTAACTCTCCCTGGTGTGGCAGGAAGTGATCCTGTAACTAGGACCTGTCCTCCAGGTGATGTAAAACCCTCTCGCACTAAGGAAGTTTCTCCAGGGCCATGTGCCCATGAGGGAAGAGTTAGGACAGCCGTTATAATTGGTGATTCGATCATTAGGCATGTAGATAGCTGGGTGGCTGGTGGACGTGAGGATCGCCTGGTAACATGCCTGCCTGGTGTGAAGGTAGCAGACCTCACGCACCACCTAGATAAGGTCTTAGATGGTGCTGGGGAGGAGTCAGCTGTCTTGGTACATGTCGGTGCCAATGACATAGGAAAATGTGGTAGGGAGGTTCTGGAGGCTAAATTTAGGCTTTTAGGTAGGAAGTTGAAATCCAGAACCTCCAGGGTAGCATTCTCCGAGATGCTTCCCGTTCCACGCGCAGGACCCAAAAGGCAGGCAGAGCTCCGGAGTCTCAATGCGTGGATGAGACAATGGTGCAAAGATGAGGATTTTGGATTTGTTAGGAATTGGGGAACATTCTGGGGAAAGGAGGGGCTCTTCCAAAGGGATGGACTTCACCTTAACTGGGATGGAACCAGGCTGCTGGCATTAACCTTTAAAAAGGAGATAGAGCAGCATTTAAACTAGATAATAGGGGAAAGCCTATTATCTGCAATGCTTGACCCAGTACAAGCATTGCAGAACCTGTGTCTTTTGGGGAAACTGCTAGGTACTTATGACCTAGATTGGCCACTGTTGGAAACAGGATACTGGGCTTGGTCTGACCCAGTATGGCATATCTTATGTTCTTATGTTCTTAAAGCCAACAATCACACAAGAGCACATGGTTCGGAAGAATGTATCCTTGATGGATACTACCAAAAGCAGAGAAGTTCCAAAAAAGAGTAAAGTAGCCCAAATGCCCTCAAGTATTGAGTAGGGTTGCCAACTGGCTCCAGATGCACCCGACAGGCTTGATCCAGTCCTGGGTTTACCCCATTGCATGCAGGGACATGTAGTCTTGCTTTTATTATAGGGTGCAATGGAAAAATTAGAACTACATGACCCTGCATGCAGTGGAGTAAACCTAGGACTGAATCAAGCGTGTCGGGCGCATCTGGAGCCAGTTGGCAACGCTAGTATTGAGCAGACAGAGCTTAAAGATCCCAAATTACCCATGCCTACCAATAGCCAAATTAATATGAATAAAATACAGTCTCTAAAATGCTTGTATGCAAATGCTAGAAGTCTAAAAAATAAGATGGGAGAATTAGAATATATAGCACTAAATGAGAGGTTAGATATGATTGGAATCTCAGAGACATGGTGGAAGGAGGACAACCAGTGGGACACTGTGATACCTGGGTACAAACTATATCGTAATGACAGAGCTGATCAAATTGGTGGAGGAGTTACACTCTATGTTAGAGAGGGCATTGAGTCAGAAAGGATTAAAGTTTGGCAGGAAACAAAATTTGCTGTAGAATCTCTATGGATTGAAATTCTATGTAAAAAGGGGAAGGCGATGGCAGTAGGGGTGTACTATCGACCGCCTGGCCAGAATGAACAAATGGGTGATGAAATGCGCAAAGAAATCAGGGAAGTTAACAAAAGTTAAAGAACGATAATCATAATGGGTGATTTCAATTACCCCAGTATTGACTGGGTCAGTGTCACGGCAGAACATGCTAGAGAGATAAAGTTTCTAGATGAAATAAATGACTGCTTCTTGGAGCAGCTGGTTCATGAACCGACCAGAGGGGAAGCCATTTTGGACTTAGTCCTTAGTGGAATACCAGATCTGGTGCAAGAGATAAGGGTATTGTTGGGGCCACTTGGCAATAATGATCATAGCATGATCGTGTTTGATTTAATTAATGGAGGAGGAATGGTAAGGAAATCCACATTACTACCTTTTAACTTTCAAAAGGGAGACTATGATAAAATGAGGAAAATAGTTAAGAAAATCTAAAAGGAGCAGTTGCAAAGGTTAAAGACTTACATCAAGCATGGATGTTGTTTAAAAATACTATCTTGGAAGCCCAGACCAGCTGTATTCCACGCTTTAAGAAAAGTGGAAGTCCAAAAAACTGCCAGCATGGTTTAAAGGTGAGGTCAGAGAGGCTGTTGTTGCCAAAAAAGCATCTTTCAGGAAATGGAAAAAAGAGCCAAATGACGAAACCTGGAAACAGCACAAGCACTGGCAAGTTAAATGCAAGGCATTGATAAGGCAGGCAAAGGGAGAATTTGAGAAGAAGCTTGCTGTGGAAGCAAAATCGCATAATAAAGACTTTTTCAAGTACATTCGTAGCAAAAAACTTGTGAGAGAGTCAGTTGGTCCATTAGATGATAGAGGAGTTAAAGGGGCACTAAGAGGTGACAAGGCGATAGCGGAGAGACTGAATGAATTCTTTGCTTCGATCTTTACTGAGGAAGATGTAGGGATGTTACCCATGACTGAAGTGGTATTTAAAGGTGCGGAAGAATTGAAGGAAATATCGATACATCAGGAAGATGTATGACAACTATTAGATAAACTGAAGAGTAGCAAATCACCTGGGCCGGATGATATACATCCAAGGGTGTTGAAAAACTGAAATGTGAGATTGCAGACCTGCTATTAGTAATCTGTGAACTATCATTAAAGTCATCTGTAATACCTGAAGATTGGAAGTTGGTGAACGTAACACCAATTTTTAAAAAGGTTTCCAGGGGTGATCTGGGAAACTACAGATCGGTGAGCCTGACGTCAGTACCGGGAAAAATGGTAGAAACTATCATAAAGAACAAAATTGCTGAACATGTAGTCATCGGTATTAACTACAAAAACACGTTCGATGTAACACATTAAGGGAATGTACTTAAAGAATTAACTTTTCCTCTTCTGCTTGTTCACCAACGTACATTATATTAAAAATTTCTACTGAACATGTAGTCATGGCTTAATTGGGAGACAGCCAACATGGCTTTAGACAAGGAAGATCTTGTCTTACTAATCTGTTATGTTTTTTTGAAGGTGTGAATAAACAGGTAGACAAAGGTGAGTCAGTTGATATAGTGTATTTGGACTTTCAGAAAGCCTTTGACAAGGTCTCTCATCAGAGGCTTTTGGCAAAACTAAAGAGTCATGGGATAGGAGGCAGTGTACTATTGTAGATCAGGAACTGGTTAAAAGATAGAAAACAGAGGGTAGGGCTAAATGGCCAATTTTTCCAATGGAGAAAGGTAAATAGTGGTGTACCCCAGGGAACTAAGCTGGGTCCACTGCTTTTTGACATATTGTGATGGGGCCTGTGGTTAGAGGCCTATTTAGCCCTATATAGGCGGTTGCCTAGGGCGTATGCACAAGTAATTGCTCTGGCCTTGTAAATAAAAAGTCTTTCAGAGCAACTTGAAATGAAAAGTGGGTTTTATTCCCCGTCCCGCTCGGACTTTGTCAAAGGAAACAGAAACTTTAAATCAGATAAGCTTAGCAACAAAAGTGGTGACACACGTATTTTCTCTTGTTATATTCACAGAGTTCTCTTCATCCAGTATTTACATCATACGGTTGCATTTAACACAGACACTGCATCGATAGGAATATCCTCTTGCAGACTAGCAGCGTCTTCCATATCATTTCCCCAGCACTACTCACACTGCTGGTATCAGACCCTTCTTGAGAACGGTATTCAGCTATAGTGTCTTGTGACACTTCACTTAACAGTCAATGGAGGCTTTTCCCCCTTTTGGGTCTATATCTCTCTGTAGCTGGTTCTGCCTGGGCTTGCCTCCCAGAACATAGCTCTGAAACATCTTGCTTCTTATGTCTGTAATCAGAACTCTGCCCTTTGCAGTTATAAGCTTTAAACTTCTCTTTGTTATTATAGGGAAGTTTCCTTCTCTCTGCAGGCTTGTCTTTATGCTTGGCTCTCTATAGCCTTTGCTTCTAGCCTCCCGGGCTGGTTGAACAGGATATATTTGTTCCTAGCGTTACTTACTCCTATTTTCTAAAACTGTAGCCAGCATGGAATGCCCCTCCCCCAACACTTCCCTCTCACCGTGACCTCTGCCTTGAGCTGGCAAATACTGGCCTCTGGGTAAGTGGGGTAATCCTGGCTTCTCTCCAAAGCTATTCCTGGTAGCAGGTCTTCCCTTAGTGCAGCTTGCCTTGAACCTTCCTTCTCGAGAGCTGGAGACAGACTCACTTCCTGACTCTCGTGAGAAGAATTTCCTCCCAGCAATCCCTGGGCTCGGCTCAGCTGACCTGGGACACACCTCCTGCTCCTCTCTCTTACTGCTTCCCGTGTGATCCTGCTTCTGACTCTCCTCTCTAACTGACTGGAACCCTGCCCTAAATAATCCCTAGCTCTACACGTGACCTGGGGACTCTCACTCAGGTGTTCCTGATGGGACTTTTGTTGCTACGTAGCAAGAATTTCCCTTGCTGCAGTGAATCATGGTGCCTAGTGCTGCTTTCTAAAGCTGACTCTGAGGTAAGTCTTTCTTTTATCTTATTTTCCCTGGGCTGTGTGCCCTTGCTGCATCACATATCCCCCTCTTAAGATTTCCGTGCTGGTGCACTTTCATGCTCCCCAGCCCGGAATACACAAAGCGTCTGCATTAGTATGTAGCTTTCCCGCCCTATGGTGTATAGTAAAATTGAAAAGCCTGCAGCGCCAGGTGCCAACGGGTGAGGCGAGGGTTGTGGTTCCTCATGTACCTAACCATTTCAATGGTGCATGATCAGTAATCAGCACGAAATGTCTGCCGTAAGGTAAAAGCGAAGTGATTCGATGGCCCACTTGATGGCCAAACATTCCTTTCAATGGTTGAGTAGTTGCCCTCAGCCTTGGTCAATTTCCTACTCAAGTAGATGGACGGAGTGCTCAGTACCCTCAAACTCCTGGGATAGGACGGCTCCCAGCCCCGATTCCAGGCGTCCGTCTGCAGGATAAAAGTACGGTTAAAATCCACCCCATATAACAGCGCCTTACATAACTTCCCCTTTAGAAGTGTGAAAAGCGTCCTCCGCTGCCTGTGTCCATTGTAATTATTAGGCGCGTTTTTTCCTCAACATATTTGTTAACACTGTACTCTCCTCCGCGAATCTAGGTAAAAACGCCTATAATATCCGATTAAGCCTAGGAAACTTCTCAGTTGTTTCTTATTTAGGGGACGCCTAAAATTCTGTACACTTTCCACTTTATCATGTAGTGGCGGAACCGTCCCATTTCCCACTAAGTGTCCTAGATACCTAACCTCGGTACCTCCAAATAGGCATTTTCCGGGATTTAGAGTCAAACCAGCATCTCGCAAAGCCTTCAATACGGCCTCTACCCGTGGAAGGTGCTGTGCCCAGGTGGTGCTGTGGATGACTATATCATCCATATATGCCACGGCGTAGCTGTGGGTGCGGCCGTAGGACTTGGTCTACCAACCTTTGGCATGTTGCCGCAGCACGTGTAGACCGAACGCATGCGTTTAAAACTGGAATAAACCCAGCGGTGTACTGAATGCTGTCTGGGTCTGGAAGCACGGGTCACGGTATCTGCCAATAACCCTGGTAAGGTCGAGGTGGTCAGATACCGTGCCTGCCCCAGTCTATCCACACTCCTCGATCCTTGGCATAGGGTAGGCATCGAAGAGTGATATGGTATTGACCTGCCCTAAAGTCAATGCAGAAACGGAGACTGCCATCCGGTTTTCGGTACCAGGACTACCGGACTACACCAGGGACTTTTAGACTCTTCAATCACGCCTAGTTGTAGCATCTCCTGAACTTGTGCAATAATCTCGCTCTGCGAGCCTCCGGTAAGCGATAAGGTCGCGCACAATTTTCCCCGGGGGTGTGAGAATTTCGTGTGCGACCAGATTGGTCTCTCCCGGGACGGGCGTAAGGACGTCCCTAAACCGTGTCAACAACTGGTCTAACTGGCCCCGTTGCTGCAAAGACAACCCTAGGCCAACCTTCGGTGCAGGGACTGTTTTACAGTCTGCAATTTGGGGACCTAATCCTCTCTAGATTTGTCTTAGCAGAGGCAGTAAGACCCTGTACCTCCCTCTGTCCGGTGGATCCAAACCCTTGCCTCCCCTGCTGGTAGGGACTAGGTGGGTTTACCTCCTCCACCTCTGGCGACCCAAATCGTTTCACATATAAATTGTGCAACCGGTCTCCTCTTTTGACCTCAAAGTCCTGCTCTCCAAGTAAAACAGCATTCCTTAGACCTCACCCATGTAAACGCGGTCCACAACCCCCGCTCCGACATCGACAAAGTGCTTCGATGCTAAACCCGATCGGGGAGCGATCCGCCCATAGCACCAGGTGGCAGCTGGACTTGTAGGCCTGTATTATTAAAGTCTTTCCTTTCTTCGGTACCACCCCTTCCACAGCACTAAAAAGATCAAAGCCAGCCGCATCGGCGGTTGATTTCTGGGGGACCTGTGCGTCTGGGGACATTTTACAGACCTTTAATACAAAACACTTTTTACCAGGTTTCACTACCTCTATTGGTGCTTTTTGGACAATTTCTTTCCTTGGGTTTTTAGCAAATAAAGCTGGGGAATTACATTTACCAGGGCTTCCCCTTATCATTTGCTTTTCCCATGACCTGGTCTTCTTCCTCTCCTTCCTTAGGTTGCCCTTGGGGTTCCTTTTCCTTAACCAGGCCTTTCTTTAGGCCTTCACCAATGGGTGCCAGTTCCCGGCCTAACACCAAATCAAAGGGTAGTTTGGGGACTACCGCTACCAAAATCTTTCTCCGAACCCCTAATCCTTGTATCCTCAGCTGGTACAGCGGATAACCGTGGAAGATCCATGGAACACCTGATATTGGCTACTCCTTCGCGTGACTCGGGGGAAAACCCCCTCTGGGCCTGTATGGTTTCCCAAAAACGGCGAAGAGACCATACTTTGGTCGGCCCCCGTGTCTAGCAAGGCCTTAGGTGGGACTCCCTGTATCTCTAAATCCACTCGGAAACCTGCAGCTGTGTGGTGAACCTGGCATTACAAGTGGCTGTGCGAGAACCTGCATTCCCTTTAAAGTTCCACTTTTCCCACACTTAAACACTTTAACACCTTGTTACCTTCTGCCTTTTATATGGATTCCTGTGACCCCACCCTTGTTTCCCTTAAAGACATATTAGCATTTCTTACAGAGTTGTCTAACCCTGACCGCTGCTAGCGCTGGCTCCTTTGATTAGTTCAGCCTCAAAGAATCTTTCCGTTAGGTGCGCTGCTTCAGCAGAGGTTCTACAATTCTGTAGAGTAGAAATGTTCTAACCTCTTCAGGTACTGCGTCAAAGAACTGCTCTAATACAATTAGATCAAGTCCTCCATTCGTTTACCCTCGGGTTCAGCCACTTTAAAACCAACCCATGCACTCTGTGATACGTTGCCTTTGGTGTTCCTGGTTGATCCGGGTAGACCTGAGCATGGCGTCTGTACATGGTAGGGGTTAAGCCCAACCTATCCCGTACAGCTCTCTTAACCTCTTGATAGTCACTTGCAAGAGCTGCTGGCATGGCCCTAGGCTGCCTGCCCTCACCAGTTAACGCTGAGGCCAGCCTAACGGCTACTGCTCTTGTGGCCACTTAGCATTACTAGCTATTCGTTCAATGTTTTGCACAAAGTCATCAAAATTGTCACTAGCATGCATTTGTCCTAAGTCCCAATCCCACAGCTCTGTGGGCCTACCCCACAGATAGGAACGGCTGCTGGTGATTCGTCCTTCTTAGGCTCCTTCAGGATAGTCACGCATTAAGTCCGTCAGGGGCTTCTGTTGCTCCACCAGGGCAGCGATAGCCTGCTCCTGGTTCTGCCGAGTAGCTCTCCTTCTCGAACTGGCTGCTCATCCACCTGAGAACCTCCCGTGCATCCATCGTCGTCGTCATCTCCTTTCCTGAAACAAATCAAAACACACACAAACCAATGCGGCACAATAACAAGGATAAAAATTTCTCCTCCCAAGCCTCCTCTTCTCACCCTCCCCCAACCTGTGCCCAAATACCCTTTACCTGAGCAAGGTGGAGGGTCTTATTTTGAGAAGGTGCTTGCGGGTCGCACTCCTGGACCTGATCCTCCTCCGTGCGTGCCAACTCCGCTCGTCCCACGTTGTCGCTCTGCACTGTAGCTCTCCTTGTTTCCTGGGCTGGATCCGATAAAACACTACGCCACCTGTGATGGGCCAGTGGTTAGAGGCCTATTTTGCCACATATAGGCGGTTTCCTAGGGCGTATGCAAAAGTAATTGCTCTGGTCTTGTAAATATAAAGTCTTTCATAGCAACTTGAAATGAACAGTGGGTTTTATTCCCCGTCCCCGTCCCGCTCGGACTTTGTCAAAGGAAACAGAAACTTTAAATCAGATAAGCTTAGCAACAAAAGTGGTGACACACGTATTTTTCTCTTGTTATATTCACAGAGTTCTCTTCATCCAGTATTACCATCATAACGTTGCATTTAACACAGACACTGCAATCCATAGGAATATCCTCTTGCAGACTAGCAGCGTCTTCCCATATCATTTCCCCCAGCACTACTCACACTGCTGGTATTCAGACCCTTCTTGAGAACGGTATTCAGCTATAGTGTCCTTTGTGACACTTCACTATAACCAGTCAATGGAGGCTTTTCCCCCTTTTGGGTCTATAGCTCTCTCTTGTAGCTGGTTCTGCCTGGGCTGCCTCCCAGAACATTAGCTCTGAAACATCTTGCTTCTTATGTCTGTAATCAGAACTCTGCCTTTGCAGTTATAAGCTTTAAACTTCTCTTTGTTATTATAGGGAAGTTTTCCTTCTCTCTGCAGGGCTTGTCTTTATGCTTGGCTCTCTATAGCCTCTTGCTTCTAGCCTCCCGGGCTGTTGAACAGGAATATATTTGGTTCCTAGCGTTACTCCTATTTCTTAAACTGTAGCCATGCATGGAATGCCCATCCCCCAAACACTTCCCTCTCTCCGTGACCTCTGCCTTGAGCTGTCAAATACTGGCATTTGGGGTAGTGGGGTAATCCTGGCTTCTCTCCAAAGCTATTCCTCGGTCTTCCCTTAGTGCAGCTTGCCTTGAACCTTCCTTCTCGAGAGCTGGAGACAGACTCACTTCCTGACTCCTCGTGAGAAGAAATTTCCTCCAGCAATCCCCTGGGAGCTGACCTGGGACACACCTCCTGCTCCTCTCTCTCTTACTGCTTCCCGTGGTGATTCTGCTTCTGACTCTCCTCTTCTAACTGACTGGAACCCTGCCCTAAATAATCCCTAGCTCTACACGTGACCTGGGGACTCTCACTCAGGTTTCCTGATTGGGACTTTTGTTTGCTACGTAGCAAGAATTTCCCTTGCTGCAGTGAATCATGGTGCCTAGTGCTGCTTTCTAAAGCTGACTCTGAGGTAAGTCTTTCTTTTATCTTATTTTCCCTGGGCTGTGTGCCCCTTGCTGCATCACAATATTCATAAATGACCTGGAAAAGTGAATAACGAGTGAGGTTATTAAATTTGCAGGTGACACAAAACTGTTTAAAGTTGTCAAAACCCAAAAGGATTGTGGAAAATTGCAAGAGGATCTTGATAAATTGGAAGACTGGGCATCAAAATGGCAGATGAAATTTAATGTGGACAAGTGCAAAGTTATGCACCAAGGGAAGAACAACCCAAACTATGGTTACACGATGCAAGGTTCCACATTAGGAACCACAACCAGGAAAAAGATAACATAAGAACATAAGAACATAAGATATGCCATACTGGGTCAGACCAAGGTCCATCAAGCCCAGTATTCTGTTTCCAACAGTGGCCAATCTAGGTCATATGTACTTAGCAGTTTCCCCAAGAGACACAAGTTCCACAATGCTTGTACTGGGTCAAGCATTTATATCTTCGGTCACTTCTTAATAATGGATTATAGACCTTTCCTCCAGGAACTTGTCCAAACCTTTTTTAAACCCAGCTACACTAACAGCCTTTACTACATCCTCCAGCAACAAATTCCAGAGTTTGATTACACGTTGAGTGAAAAAATATTTTCTTTTATTAGTCTTAAATAGTTTACCCTGTAGCTTCATTGCATGTCCCCTAGTCTTTCTATATTCTGATAAGGTAAACAATCGATCTACGTTTACCCGTTCCACTCCGTTCATTAATTTATAGACTTCTATCATATCTCCCCTCAGCCGTCTCTTTTCCAGGTTAAAGAGCCCTAACCTTTTTAGCCTTTCTTCATAGGGGTATCCTTCCATCTCCTTTACCATTTTGGTGGCTCTTCTCTGAACCTTTTCTAATAACGCTATATCCTTTTTAAGATACGGTGACCAGAATTGCACACAATATTCAAAGTGCGGTCTCACCATGAAACGATATAGAGGCATTATAATATCTTTTGTTTTATTTTCCATTCCTTTCCTTATCATACCTAGCATTCTATTTGCTCTCTTGGACGCCGCTGCACATTGGGCCGAGGGTTTTAACATGGTATCCACAATGACGCCTAAATCTTTTTCCTGGGTGGTGGTTCCTAATGTGGAACCTTGCATCGTGTAACCATAGTTTGGGTTGTTCTTCCCTAGGTGCATAACCTTGCACTTGTCCACATTAAATTTCATCTGCCATTTTGATGCCCAGTCTTCCAATTTATCAAGATCCTCTTGCAATTTTTCACAATCCTCTTGGGTTTTAACAACTTTAAATAGTTTTGTGTCATCTGCAAATTTGATAACCTCACTCGTTATTCCACTTTCCAGGTCATTTATGAATATGTCAAAAAGCAGCGGACCCAGCACAGATCCCTGGGGTACACCACTATTCACCTTTCTCCATTGGGAAAATTGGCCATTTAGCCCTACCCTCTGCTTTCTATCTTTTAACCAGTTCCTGATCCACAATAGTACACTGCCTCCTATCCCATGACTCTTTAGTTTTGCCAAAAGTCACTGATGAGGGACCTTGTCAAAGGCTTTTTGAAAGTCCAGATACACAATCTCTATGGATTTAGGCGTAATTTTGGATAACACGTTAAACCCTCGGCCCAGTGTGCAGCGGCGGCCAAGAGAGCAAATAGAATGCTAGGTATCATAAGGAAAGGAATGGAAAATAAAAAAAAGGATATTATAATGCCTCTATATTGTTCCATAGTGAGACCGCACCTTGAATATTGTGTGCAATTCTGGTCGCCGTATCTTAAAAAGGATATAGCGTTTTTAGAAAAGGTTCAGAGAAGAGCCACCAAAATGGTAAAAGAGATGGAAGGATACCCCTATGAAGAAAGGCTAAAAAGGTTAGGGCTGTTTAACCTGGAAAAGAGATGGCTGAGGGGAGATATGATAGAAGTCTATAAATTAATGAATGGAGTGGAACTGGTAAACGTAGATCGATTGTTTATGTTATCAGAATATAGAAAGACTAGGGGACATGCAATGAAGCTACAGGGTAAACTATTTAAGACAAATAAAAGAACATATTTTTTCAATCAATGTGTAATCAAACTCTGGAATTTGTTACCGGAGGATGTAGTAAAGGCTGTTAGTGTAGCTGGGTTTAAAAAAGGTTTGGACAAGTTCCTGGAGGAAAGGTTCATAAACCATTATTAAGAAGGGACCCAGGATATCAATGCTTGATCCAATACAAGCATTGTGGAACCTGTGTCTTTTGGGGAAACTGCTAGCTACGTATGACCTAGATTGGACACTGTTGGAAACAGGATACTGGGCTTGATGGACCTTGGTCTGACCCAGTATGGCATATCTTATGTTCTTATGTCCCCAATCTTTTCCCTTCATTCAAACAACTTCAACCCTCAAGTCTATATCACTCATTCCCTACTTTATTCACCTCTCCAGCCATTTTGCCTTCTCCACTATCATACTATTGGTGCACATCCAACCACAACCACTGAAATCTTATTCATATCCCTCTCCTTCCTTCCTCTTATCTCCATTTCTTATGTTCGTTGTGGAATGTCTACTCTACCTCCAAAAAACGTACTTACATTCACAATCTCTTTATCTCTAATGCCATGCATCTCCTTGATCTAACTGAAACATTGCTTCTCCCTGAAGACTTTGCTTCAGGTGCTGCCTTCTGTCATGGAGGCTACCTTTTCTTCCATTATGCTTGGCTGGTTGGCCACAGTGGTAGTGCTGGGCTGCTACCCTCCCTTTTCTGTCAATTTCGGCCCCTTTTCCCAGCTCAATCTCACTCCTTTTCTTCCTTTGAAGTTTACTCTATCCACCTATTTACTCCACTACCTCTCTGGGCAGCTGTCATTTATCATCCGCTGACAATTCCACCTCTTCCTTTCTCACTGACTTTGACTTCTGGCTTTCCTTCTTTCTTGAACCATCTTCTTTTTTCCTCATTCTTGGAGATTTTAGCATTCATGTTGATTACTACTCTGACTTATGTCTCAAAGATCCTTGCCTTAACCTCCTCATTCAACCTCCAGCTGTGTTCTATTGCCCTTACCAGTATGGCCACTGCCTCAGCCTTGACTGTTTCTCCAACTGCTTGCCCTCAAATATTTCTTCCTTGATTGTTCCTCTATGTGACTATCTGTTAACTTTCACTCTTAACCATCCCCACTACAATATCAGCTAATCTCCACCAACATATTTAGGAATCTTCAGGTTATTGACTCTTCAGTTCTCTCCACTGTTGTCTCATCTCCTCTCTCATCTATGTCATCTGAGTCTTTCAATGAGGCAGTCTCTTCCAATAATACTATACTCTTCTCTGCTTTGGATGCTCTCACTCCTCCCATTCCATGTCCTGTGAGGCATACTGTATCTCAGCCTTGGCTGACCTCCAAAATTCATTACCCATGTTCCTGTGCCTGCTCTGCTGAGTGCCTTTGGCAAAAATCCCATGCCCATACTGACTTCATACATTACAATTCTTGCTAATCAAATTCCAGTCTGTTATAGCACTTGCCAAGAAAGAGTACTTTGTCCACCTAACAAACCTTCTTGCCTCTGACCCTCGCCGTTTCTTTGCCACTCAACTCTGTCCTCAAAATGCCTCTCCCTCCCAACCCTCTTTTGCTGTCTGTCCAAATTTTGGTTGTCTGCTCCCATGACAAATTCACAAGATTAGTCTTGAATTCTCTATCAGGTCACTTCTGTCTCCCCTCCTTCCATCTTCATTATTAAATCATTCCATCAATTCCTGCCACCCTTTCTTCCTTTTCTAAAATTACTGAGGAGGAAACTGCACATCTTCACTTCTCCTCCAAACTCACTTCCTGTTCCTCTGATCCCATACCCTATCGTCTACTAAGCTCTATTTCCCCTACTGTCATCCTTTCCCTCTGTCATTTTTTTTAGTGCCTTTAAGTTAAAGCTGACTCCTGGTGACCCAGCAGCCCCTGGGTTTTCTTAGCAAAGTAGATTGCTAGGCCTTTTCTTCCCTACTCGCTCTTTTAATTATTGGGCCAACTCCCTCCTTTTTCACATTCAAACTGCTTAAATGTGTGTTTCACCGCTGCTGTCTTGACATTCTTTCCTCTCGAGCCATTCAGGATCTACTGCTATCTAGATGTCATCCTCTACATTTTACAGAAACAATCCCTGCCAAAGTCTCCAGGGAACTGTTACTGGCCAAATCCAAGAGCCTTTAATCGATTTTCATCTTTTTTTTATCTATCTGCTGTTTTTGGTATTGTTGATCACCATCTCCTCCTAGAAACCCTGTTCTTGATTGAATTTCAGGGCTCTGTTCTGTCTTGGTTTTCTTCTTATGCACTTTTAGTGTATACTCCAGCAGATCTTCCTCCACTGCTATCCCGCTTTCAGTCTTTGTACTTCAAGGCTCTGTCTAGGGACCTTTCTCTTTGCTCATTCACTTGGTGCCCTTATCTTCTCCCATGGCTTTCAGTACCATCTTTATGCTGATGACTCTCAGATTTACCTCTTATTCCTGGAGAGTTTTCTGGTTTAGAGAGTTAAATCTGGGAGTCATCAGCGTATACTGAAAACCATGGGAGGAGATGAGTGCACAAAGAGACTTGGTATAGAGAGAGAAAAGGAGTGGGCCCAAGACAGACCCTTGGGGAACACCATCTGAGAGTGGATAGCAGTAGAGGAGGATCCAACAAAACAAATACTGAAAGTACAATGGGGAGAGATAAGAAGAGAACCAGGATAGCACAGAGCCTTTAAAACCAATCAAGGACAAGGTGTCAAGGAGAAGGTGGTGGTCAACAGTGTCCAAAACAGCAGAAAGGTCATGAAGGATGAGGACTGAGTAAAGGCCCTTAGATTTTGCCAGGAACAGGTCACTGGAGACTGGCAAGAGCCATTTCAGTAGAATGTAAAGGATAAAAGCCAGATTGCAGTGGATCCAAATGGGCATGAGAGGAGAGAAAGTCAAGGCAATGGCAGTGAACAGCACTTTCAAATAGTTTAAAAATTAAGGGGAGGAGGGAGATGGGTTGATAATTAGGACAGGTGAGGTCTAAGGAAGGTTTCTTGAGGAGAGTTGGAAGGCTGCAGGAACAGTAGTAGTGGAGAGCGATAGGTTGAGAATATGAGAGATGAAAGGGATGACAGTAGAGGAGATGGAGTTTGAGAGATAGATGGGAATAGGATCAGAGGAGCAGGTAGGGAATTTGGAGGAGGAAAAAAGAAGTACAGTTTCCTTGTAAGTACAAAGACCCTTATCCACTCTCTTGTCACCTCCCTTTTAGACTATTGCAACCTGCTCTTTGCTAGTCTTCCTTTGAATCATTTTTCTCCCCTTCAATCCATTCAAAACTCAGCTGCATGTTATGCTCACATAACCCCTCTTCTTAAGTCACTTCCTTGGCTTCCTATCCATTTCCACATATAGTTCAAACTTCTTCTCCTGACCTACATGTGCATTCATTCTGCAGCTCCTCATTACCTCTCCTCTCTTATCTCTCCCTACACTCTACTCAGGAATTCCGTTCTTCAAGCAAATCACTTTTATCTGTACCCTTCTCTTCTAATGGCAGCTCCAGAGTCCGTTTGTTCCACCTTGTTGCCCCATTTGCATGTAATTGACTACCTGAGTCAGAACATTTGGCTCCATCTCTGATCTTATTCATTTTCAGGCTGAAAACCCATCTCTTTGAGGATGCTTTTGGATCCTAACACTCCCTCCCCTTATTCTCCTAACACCCATGTGTGTTTTAATAATTTCCATTAAAGAATTACCCTAGTACCTGTTTGTTCTCTTTGTCTGTCTTGAAAAGCTCTGTGGAGCATGGACTATCTCATAAGCTCCTGAGGAAATTAAAATATTATGGGATAAGAGGCAATGCCTTATTGTGGATTGGTTATTGTTAAGTGCCATCAAATCAGTGTCGACTCATGGCAACCCTCTGGATAGTCATCCTAAACTGTGTTCGGTCTTCAGTCAGGTGGCTCATTGTTGATAAAGTGACATCAATGTTTTGGTCCATCTCATTGCTGGCCTTCCTCTTCTGTGTTGACCTTCAACCTTGCCAAGCATGATGTATTTCTCTAATGATCTCTCTATTCGCATGATGTGTCCAAAGTATGAAAGTCAAAGTCTTGTCATCTGAGCTTCTAAGCTTAGGTTTGATCTTCTCTAGTGCTGACTGGTTTGTTCTTCAGGCAGTCCATAGTATACACAGTATTCTTCACCAGCACCATAATTCAAAGGCATCAATTCAAATTTTTGTATGAAGAGAGACATCTCTGCTCTTGAGAATCTTGTCTAGGTCCTTCATAGCCATTCTGTAAAGAGCAATGGGTCGTTATATTTCTTGATTGCTTGTCATTTCTTTATTGATCCAAGCAGGTTAAAGTTATCCACTATTTCAATTTCTTCTCCATCAATGATGAACTTATTGATTTTGCCAGTTGTCAGGCTCTTTGTCTTCTTTACGTTAAGGTGCAAGCAAATGTTTCAGATCGTCTTCACTTTCAGCCAGTATTGTGGTATCATCAGCATAGTGAAGGTTGTTGATGAATCTTCCACCAATCTTCTTGATCAATGTAAAGGTTGTGCATGAGAGCTATGTGTTCTGGTATACCGATGCTTCTTAATGTGGTCCAGAGTTTCTCATGGTTTACATAGTCAAATGCTTTGTTGTAGCCAATAAATGACATATAGATATCTTTTTGGTATTTTTTGGCATAGGTATTTTTTTGGTATCCTGGTTTGTCACCCTCTCCTGAACCCTGCTTGCACTTCAGGTAGTTCTTGTTCCAGATATGGCTGTAGTCTCTGTAGAATCTTGCTGGCATGTGGGATCAGAGCAATTGTGTGATAATTTTCACGTCATTCGGTTCCCCTTTCTTCAGTATTGGTATAAACACAGATCTTTTCCAGTCAGTTGGTAACGGGTTAAAAATAGAAAACAGAGAGCAGGGCTAAATGGTCCATGTTCTCAGTGGAAAAAAGAAATAGTTGAGTGGCCAGGAATCCTACTGGGACCAGTTTTTTAAATAATTTATAATCATCTGGAAAAAGAAACAACAAATTAGATAATCAGATTTATTTAATTTATTTATTTATGTGTAACATTTGATATACTGCTATAGTCATAATATATGGCATTGTAGCAGTTTACAATAAAATCAAGGGTTAACAGAACACAAATGACAACCTGAAGTACAAAAGCAACATATAGCTCCAATAAGGTAAGTATAGCACAACAGAGACATCTGAAAAACCAATTAAGCAGACTACTACGTGGGGGTGGGGGGGAAGGATACCATTTGAGAGAAACCAAACCTATATCAGATGAAGACTGCATAAGACTTCTGAAACTTCCAGGTTTTCAACATTGTCTTAAATTTCTAATGAGACAATTCAAAACAAATATCTGGCGGGAGCGAATTCCAGAGGACAGGCAGGGGTGGTTCTATCATTAGGCCAACTGAGGCGGCAATTTCAAGGGGGCGGCATCCGGCAGTTGTGGCTGTGTTTATTTCTGATTTTGCCGCTTCCGGTCTGCCACTGCCTTCCCGTCGCTTTTTTCCTGCTCAAATTCGTCCAAGCGAGAAAAAAAGCATCAGGAAGGCAGTGGCAGGTTAGAGGCAGCAAAATCAAAAATAAACACAGCCGCAACTGACGGAGTGCTGCCCCTCCCCCTGGCTTTTGTTGCTCCTCAAGCTTTAAGAAGCAGAGGATCAGAACCAGGAGCTAAGTCAAAGTGTCATGTCTACCACAAGACCATTGCTATGACAGATCCCTGGATCCGGACCCCAAAATCTCTGTGCTCTCCACCAGTCCCTGAAGCCATTTTCTGCAACTGATACAGCGCGGGGCTTTGCTGGACATGGTCATGAACGATGCTCATGAAAGAGGCGCGAGCATGCATGCAAGCGGTCAAAGGCAGAAACGACGGCAAAAGACTCAACACCGGTAGGGAAGGCCGCAAGCTCTCCAGTGCACCAGGGAGATCATCACAGTCCTGATGATCACTGCCTCACTATCCGCTGCTCTTGAACCTGCAAGGGATGGGGGGGGGGGGGGGCGGGATTCACTTGGCCTGCTAACAATTGAGAGAGCACCGAGGAAGGAGCCGCAGCCGTGTGTGCTCAGCCTTAGCGGTAAGAAGGTGTTTCTCTACTTTCTTTTTCAAGCCCCTCTCTCTATATATATTTTTTTGAAAAATAGCAAAACAAAGGAGCTGTGGCTAAGACTAGGACCTCTTTCAGCTAGTCAGAAGACAGCCAAGCTGACCTTCTTGGTCAGAGATTGCGCAGCCTTGCTGGAAGTCAAATCTCTTCCCCATTCCTCCTTCCCTGTAGTCTAATTCTATGCTTGGATGGATCTTTGTGTATTGTGACATGATCAACTGTGGGGTATTCAGTTTCAACCATTATATCAGCAATTGGGGGGGGGGGGGTAGAAACCTGAGCTTAGCCAGGGCAATAGGAACAACAGGGAGAGAGGAGGCATTCAAGTATAACAAGGTTTGGCCAAGTCTGAGCTGGCTCAGGGAGAGTAGGAGTGCTTTCCAGACTATTGGATTTCTAGACTGCTATATGGTCAGAAGGTCTACTGGCTGCAAAAACCTGAAGCACTTGACACTGAGGTTGGGGGGGGGGGGGCTTGAGAAGAAATAGTTAGAGGGAAGAAGGAGCTGCTTTTGAAGACTCTGGCTGGGGAGGAAGGGGGTAGTATGATAAATGACAACAATGGCCAAGCTTTGTCTGAATATGTATTTTCTGTTCCTGGGAAGGACAGACTGATTGGCCCAATAAACTTTCATTTTTATAGTTTTTCCACATTTTAGGTCCTCCTGTTTTTGATTTCTCCTTATGAAGTATAGTCATACTTCAGTTTCCTCATTCCTTCCTGTTGAGTCTGTGCCATGTAACAGAACACCAGAGCATCTTGGAGGGAGTGGAGGAAGGTTATTGGACACTAAAAGCCCTTTCATCCTTGGCCTTGATGAGGGATCTCATTTTAAGCACTCTTTTAGCAAAGAGATGAATTCTAAGCTAAGTAATGCCCCTCAGCCAGTCTAGTGAGAATGAATTTAACAATGTCCTACAGCAGAAACACATCAATGCTTGGTCCCTTAGTGGCGAAAAAGAGTGACATCAGGAGAACTTTTGCTTCTTAGAGAATCCAGTTCTTCAGTTGGCTTGATAGTATCCCAATCATCCTGCCAGCTGTCAAAATACCAGACTTTCATTTCACAGTCCCCCACTAAAAACAGTGGGCCCTCAGCCTGGTTCAGCCAGCCTGTTTTTAGAATAATATAATTAATATACGTGGCCTCCACCTCCACAGTGATGCATTATGCATATTGTAAATATTCTGAAAATCAGTTTACATGGCCTGCCTCTTTCTTGCATATCGCATACTGTACTGTAGTAATTTGACTTGTTCATCTTTTCAAATAGGTGTTTAGATATTCCGGGGTCCACTGTAGTATTTACTGTGATGCTTTTTTTGGATGGGCTCCTTATGTGAGTTTTGGAAGTTTGTGCTGATATGGTATGGTATGGTAGATTTGCTTTTTGTTGTAGGGTTTTGTATTAGTTCACAATATGCCTGGTACTGGAGAATGTTTATTAGTAAAATGATCAGAATCAGATTTTTTTTAAGATATTGAGTTCTGTGGGTGAATGTCCTGGTTCTGCTCTGCAACCACTGTGGATGCAAAATATATGTTGAAAAAGCAAGAAACATAATGCAGTTTATAACAACAAAATAAAAATTAGTTATAATTTAGTTTTATAAACTGTACTGTTGGTTTTCACTCTCTTTTAGTTCCTTGGTGTGCAAACATCTTGCATTTCCTCCATATAATCTAATCGGCTTTTTGGTTTGGTGCAGTCCCTGATTGGAGTTCTGAAAAAGCCCCGCCCCCTCTACAGGGGGAGGGGGGATGGCGCCATCTCATCCTTCGCCTCAGGCAGCAGATTGCCTTGAGTCGCCCCTGAGGACAGGGGTGTTATAAGTAAAGGTTGTGGACCAGATCCATTCATCTCTGAGTTACTTATATGTAGGAATCACCAATAAATAGATTTGGGATGAGCAGAGGGAACAGGAAGGATTATATGGAATAAGACAAACCAACAGATAAAGCGGAAGGCAAGAATAGAAGGCTTTGTGAGCCAGCATCAAAATCTTAAATTTGATGCAGCTGGAAATGGGACAAGGGGAAATGGGATGAGACAAAATTGTTCTAAGTTCTTGAATCACTAGCAGCTTGTGAGGAATTGCAGGGGAACATTGCAAGATTGGGGCGGGGGTCATTTTAAAAAAGTCTTAGTCGTGATTTTGGATATCTGGAGTCATGCACCAAAACTTGCGGAGTCATTTTACAAATGATGTTTAGAGACTTCCCCGCACCAGAGACGTCCAATTATGCGAGAGGTATCGTGGAGGCGCAATGAACTTAGACATCCCTATGTTTCTGAAATCAACCAGGGACGTCTGCAAGCACGTCTACATTTAGACCTGCTACAGGCACGAACAGAAAGCAGGAAACTGCTTGTTGTGGCCTTAAAACATCCAAAGGTGTAGAGATGATAGAGAATTAAGTGACTAGCCTACAGTCACAAAGGCCCATACTGGGATTTGAACCCTGGCAACTTTGCTCCTAACCCACTATTTTAGCCATTGAATGTTCATGGCCTGATATGTTATTCTGGAGACATCTATGTATCCATCTTTATAGACGTCCATATCGGGCACATCCACGTTTCTGAAATCGTGCCTGAATTTGCATGTGCCTGCCTTTCTTATAGATGTTCTGGCTTTGACATCCCAGATTGCATTGGGATGTCCCATTATAAAATGTGTCTTTGGGCATCCAGATGGCAAATGAAATTTAACGTGGATAAGCGTAATGTGATGAACATACCAAAGAATAATACAAATTATAGCTAAACAGTGCAAGGTTCCACATTAAGAATCACCACCCAGGAAAAGGATCTAGGCATCTGACTCTGTTCACTGTGCAGTGTCAACCAGTAAAGCAAACAGAATGTTAGGAATTATAGAAAAGAATAGAAAATGAAACAGAGAATACCATAATGCCGCTGTATTGCTCTATGATGCAACTACACTATGGGGCTTGTTTACAAAGCCGCGGTAGCGGTTTCCGATCGTTATCGGAGCCACGGCCCCATTTCCATGATCGGAAACCGCTACCGCGGCTTTGTAAACAAGCCCCTATGTGTATTATGTGCAGGTCTGGTCACTGCTTCTCAAAAAAGAGAGAATTAGAAAAGGCAGAGAAGGGCAACCAAAATGATAAAGAGGACGGAATGACTCCGCTATGAGGAAAGGCTAAACAAGTTAGGGCTTTTCAGCTTGGAGAAGAGATGTTTGAGGGGAGATATGACAGAGGTCCGTAAAATCATGAGTAGAGTGGAAAGAGTAAACATGAATCAGCTTGGAGAAGAGATGGTTGAGGGGAGATATGACAGAGGTCTGTAAAATCATGAGTAGAGTGGAAAGAGTAAACATGAATCAGCTTGGAGAAGAGATGGTTGAGGGGAGATATGACAGAGGTCCGTAAAATCATGAGTAGAGTGGAAAGAGTAAACATGAATCAGCTTGGAGAAGAGATGGTTGAGGGGAGATATGACAGAGGTCCGTAAAATCATGAGTAGATTGGAAAGAGTAAACATGAATCAGCTTGGAGAAGAGATGGTTGAGGGGAGATATGACAGAGGTCTGTAAAATCATGAGTAGAGTGGAAAGAGTAAACATGAATCAGTTGTTTACTTTTTCAGAAAGTACAAAGACTTGGGGACACTCAATGAAATTACCAATTAGCACATTTAAAACAAATCAGAAAAAAACATTTTTTACTCAATACACAATTATGCTCTGGAATTTAACTGCTGGAGGATTTTGTAAAAGCAGTCAGCGTAAGGTTTAATAAAGGCTTGGACAAATTTCTGGAGGAAATGTCTGTAAACTGTTATTAAGATAGACTTGGGGAAGCCACTGCAGCATAGAATTTATCTATTCTGTGGGATCCTTCCAGGTACTTGAAGCCTGGGTTGGCCATTGTTGGAAACAGGATATTGAGCTTGGTGGACCTTCGGTCTGATCCTGGATGGCAATTCTTATGTTCTTCAAGCATCCAAGAACCCCAGAGCAGAATGACTGAGCCTCATTATACTGAACATTATAACCTGCCAGTAACGCTACATTTGGTTGAGAAAGAAGCAAAACAGCAATTTAATGAGTTAAAACTAGAATTGAAACAGAATTGTTTTGTGGGTTGTGTTAAACCAATAAAACGTCACAATAGAAAGAGATGGTAGGATGAAGAACCTCCATACCTCTAGGAGATTGAATAGGAAGCCTTATCAGTGGAATGCATTTATGTTTATAAATGCATGCAATATCTCTCCCTCAGGGCTGGCCCTATTACTAGGCAGAGTAGATGTCTGCTAGGGCAACAGGCTTTGGGGTCAGCAGCACAGCATCTCCCTCCTTTTCCCTTCCCTCTACCTCCACTGTTGCCACCTCCACTATCATACATCCATGGGAGACTAAAAAAATTAGGCTTTGGAGGGCGCTCAAGGCCTTCAGCGTCCTCCATGTCAGAATAGGTGGGACATGGCAGACCTTGAACAAGCAGGTACACATGTGCAGATACTCAAAGGCCGTTGCTGAGAGCAACTTTAAAGGGTTTTCCTGCTGCTTTGTGAGGGCTGCACTGAAACTGTACAGCCAGCCCCCCGAAGCTCCTATTTTTGGCCTCCCACAGAGGTAGGATAGTGGGGGCAGCAGCATTGTTGGTAGAGGAAAGAGGGATGGGATGCTGGATACTTTGGGGGGGGGGGAGGAAAATGGGGGACACGTGGATACCTTTGGTGGGGAGGAAGAGAGAAATGCTGGATAATGGATGCTTGAAGGGAAGGGAAGGAGAGAGATGTTGGATACCTGTGGGGAGAGGAGTAGGGAAGGGGAGATGCTGGAGACCTGGGGATGGGAATGTGAGATGCTGGACTATTGGCAGGGCAGGGCAAGGCAGGGGTGCATGACTGATGGTTCCACTAGAATATCAGATGCCCTTGGGGTTGGCCCAGCTCTCCCCCAATTTTGTTAGTTCTAACACAAAGAAAGAGGAAAACCCTGCAGGATACAGTCTTGACAAAAACGTGATCAGATTCCCAAAGCCAAGTCTTAGTAAGAACAAGTGAGAAAGCATGGCTCATAGAATTTATTCCAACTCCTCTGTGTGGGGTGTGCGTGGGTGTGTCCGGAACCCCTGGTCTGATCTGGCCCATTTCCACACTTAGGGGTATGTTTATTAAACTGCGGTAACATTACATACCGCGTGTTATGTAACGTTAACGATCGTTAGGTAACGTTAACGCGCGGTATGTAATGTTAACGCGCTTTAACGTTACTTAATGGTCGTTAACATCCCCGGCCGCAGTAAACACCGCAGAAGGTGGAGAGAGGGCGGAGAGAAGGAGTCAATGGGTGGAGAGTGGGCGGGGAGAGGCTCCTTTCACACTAACGCGCTAAACTGAAGGGCTGAATCCTACCGAGAATGAAAACATGCCGTTAGATGTACATTTGCAGGAGAGAGAAACCATTTCAGTGTCAGCAATGTACAGCCTAGGCAGGGAGCCCAAGAAATGTGATAGTAGTGCTCCATTTTCAGCAACACCATAGTGCCAAAGTATGAATGGCCACTATGGCGATGATGCAAATGGGGCATAGGGGGCCGCAGACGGGACATGTAGCATGGGCAGCTGGGGCACAGGGTGGACCAGACGGGCGCCTAGGTGGCACATAGGAACATAGAAGCCAGAAATCAGCAAGACAGCAGCTGACCAAGGCCAAACACAATCCACCTATATCTACCTGGTTCATCCTAGCCAATAGTTGCTAGAGCACTGACCTGACATCCCCCCAGCCATCCCTCCCCCATGTGGAAGGGACATAATATTGGTAGGCAGTGATGGGGGGGGATGTGAGGATGTCCATGTATGCCCCCCCACCCCGTGATCCGCTCCCTAGGTGGGTGCCTACCTACACAGTGGATGGCCTGGGACTGCGCACTACCAGCACCAACAGCAAATGGCCATGTCAACTTGGCAGGGGTGTGTGTGCCCATGCTGGAGGGGGCAGTGCCACCTCCCTGCAGTGGACCTAGGCCATGCCCTGCATCAGTATGTGGTGTGCAGTGCAACATACAAAGTCTGGCTGAGGAAAAGTACAGGTAGCCCCAGGGACTATTGTGCATGTGTGGTGCAGTACACCCAGCCAGTGTGTCCAGAAGCAGAGGGTCACAGGTTCAAGCCCCAGCTGTGGTTCCTGCAGAGCATGTCCCTATGTTTTACCCTACAATGCAGATACAACAGCAACATGTGCAAAGCCCAAAGCAGCGGCGAACAGGTGTACAAACACCCACCCACACAGGCTCCACAATCCAAAGATGCAAGGAGAGTCAGGCTGTTGGCCCCAGCATTGAGCTAAAGTTATCACCAGAGCACTACTACTACCCCCTGCACAGTTTAGTAATGTTGGCACTGTGATCAGGACCAGTGTGGCGGGCAGGGTTGCCAACCACCCCTATCTTTGTACAATGCTGCAATAGGAGTGAGCGTGTGTGTGTATGTCTATCCATTGTTCTGTGGCTGCCCACCCTTCACTGGGCCCAAAATGTCCCACTGTTACCAGCGTTAGCCTGAATAGGTGCATAATGAGGAGCAAAGTATTTTGGGTATGGCCCGGACAGGGCAGATCGGCCAGGATGCATCTTCACAGGGTGTGGGGCAATGGCTGGGACACTGTAGTGCCTGACCACCACCTGCATGGACAGGGTGGCCACAGCATGGCATGCTGGGAGGGCACTCACTCTGACCGAGCAGTGACCATGGCAGGTCTAGATTCCCACATAGCGCTCTACATTATCTGCCTCCAGTGATATATTTGTGTTCCCCAGTGCTGGGGGCCTAATCACTGAGATGCTTACTTGCTGTACATAGTTCCTTTGTGAGCATGCACTATGGACTGGTTGGTAGACTGTCTGCAGTTAGACTGTGCATGGTCAGAACACCTATAAGGTACAGTCTGACTGTGCTGTCTGCTGGTGACTGGCAGACAGTGGTGGGAGGCAGTTGGGGTTTTCCAGACCTAACCCCAGTGTTGTTGCTGGTCTGCCACTGCCCCAGTCATAGGTATGGCTCTGGCCCACCAACCCTGGAGGGCTGTCTCATACAAACAGAATGGAGGTTGCTTCCCCAGGGCGGGGGCACCTGTTCTTTACCTACAAAAAGGGTGATGTGGGCCCTTTGGGGTATGTAGTGTTTACCACTGTGACCTATAAAGGCACTGCTACACACACATCATGCAATTCTAGGAACCCCGCTGCCCTGATAACAGCTGCCCATGTCAGCCAGACCCTAACATGGGGTACACACTAATCTGGCTGGTGTCTGGTCCCCCAGGGCCACATGTGACTGCAGGATACAGATGGACACTAAATTACCTTCAGCTGCACTGCAAGGAACACCTGTCACACACTGGTAGTGATGGGGATGTACAACAGGACCTATCTCTTGCACCACATGTACTGCGGACCTAGTGCTGGGCATCCATCCTATCCCTCAGGGTGAACACAGAACCTGCACAATGACATGGTCTGTAGCTACTCTGTGCCAGTATCATGCACTGTCAGTTCGTCTTTCCAAGCTGAGGTACCGGAGAGGTGCAGACCCCATTTAGTGATCAGCTGTAGACTACTATTCAGCATGTGCGTTGCACCATGGGTACTCAGAGCAGACAGTTTGTGCGGTGACCTGCAGTCCTTCTGTACCCAGACATTACTGTGATATACACCATGGAGGTATAGCCTACTTGTTAATACAATGCCATTCTTGGCAGTGTTCATGGGTTCAGTTCCTCATTGTTCCCTCCTCTCATGCCTGTCCTACTAAAATAGTGTGCATGCCTGTAGAGGTCATATTTTTGCAGATCTGTGCTTCCAGCCCATAATACCCTCGCCACAATTGCCAACATTCCTTCTATCCGTCTATCTGCATCTGTCAGCTGTGTAGAGTCCTGTCTGCCAGTGCAGGCTGCCACCCCATGTCATGCACTACTACCCTTTCCTGCATTGCACCTCTTCATGCTTGCCTCGCCTGTGCCTGATCTGCATGGCACCACCAATCCTCTGTCCACCCATCATTGTAACTATCCTGCCACCTCCTCCTCCACTGGGGGACACGTATTCCCATTGTCTGCCACCAACTGTTTTTCTGGTACTTTACATTGCCAACACCTTGTGCTGTGGTACAGCTGCCCCACCATGTTTGTCATCAGTACTGGCAGGCACATGGGATGCCCGCAGATATGGCAGGTCCAGCGGCTCCCACCTCTCCCTCCTTCGCTCACCTGTTCATTGCCTTTCCTGAGTGCTCTATCTAGTGTTAGGGCTACATCTGTCTCTGTTCCACACAGGTCATGCATGTCATCCTGAGGAACCTTGCAGTCCCTAGGGCACACTAACCTAGGACACCATAACCTTGTTAGGCCACCTTAACCTATGGTTCCATAGCCCAGGGTGCCTTCTGCGGTGCCTTCTCCAAGGGTGCCTAATATGGCGCTTAGCCTAGGAGGCCCTATAGGGCGCCTTATGAGGCACCTTACTAGGCACCTTATAAGGCACCTTACAAGGCGCCTTATAAGGCACCTTACAAGGTGCCTTACAAGATGCCTTGTAACACTCATTAGTCTAAGGCGCCTTGTAATGCGCGTTAGCTGCTACAGCTTGCTGTAATGATGCAACACCCACGCTTTTATATGGGCATCTATACCTTTACCGCGTAACCTAATGCGAATGACATTATTGCAGTTTAGTAAACATACCCCTTAATGTCTTTTCACCAGTTTTGCCCCTATTATCAAATTTAATCCCTTCTGTTAATGTTTGAGAGAGTTATTTTTCTGACAGACATTCTCAAACCATTGGCGTAATTTCTTTTCAACATTCCATTGGGTTGTGGCATTTGCTTGCTGCTTTTTTCTTCGTAATAATGGGCAAGAGGAAGGGGGAAATCCAAGTGTATCCCTCCCAAAATGGGCCAACCCCCTGAGGTGCTTTTTACTTTTTTGTGTGCCAGGTTTCAGAAGTTGCTAACTCCGTGAGAAGCCCACTGCAGCCCACGTCATGAACAGGATTACCAGACGTTACCTCCGAGTATGAAACCTCACTAAGCCCTTAGTCTTGGGAACCTCCATTGCAGCCCTGTCTGGTGAGTCCTTTGGCATCTTTGCTAGGTGCGGGTGAGGTGAAAGGTGCCATGCCAATGCTGGTAGGGTGGGGGGAGAGAGCTGGAGGACCAGGCAGGAAATAGCAGTGGCTTGCGGGGGCTTGCGGGCTCCTAAAGCGGTGGAAAGCAAGTTGTATTCCTAGAATCACTCGACGAGTGTCTTGAGGCTGTTTCAGCGGTGAGTGAGTCATCTTTCTCTGCTTTGGGGTCTCAGCTGGGGACATGCTCTGTGGTTACTTTTGTGCATACACATCCTCCTGTTATCACTTTGGATACACTTTAGCAAGCAATCATTGATTTAAGCTCGGCTTTGGCTCCACATATAAACACTCTAAATTCCACTGTAGAACAGTTGGCAGCTAAGGTGGAAAAATCTTCAATACATCTTAATTTGGTGAAGACTAATTTGAAGGAACTTGATCAACGTACTTAAGAGGCTTCTACTCTTCATTCGGTTTTTGTGAAAAATGTGTCCAGCTTAAAGATTGAAGCTTTGGAGAACACTGCTAGGAACTGTAATTTGTGCATCTTGAACTTTTCTCGAGTTACAACTTCTCACCAAGAGAAGTGTTTGTTAGATATTTAGTTGAGATATTGGGCTTTTCGGAAGAATTTGTCCCTAATATTGTAAAAGTTACTATCTTCCATCTTTAAAACATGCTGAAGTTGTTAATATGTCTCAGCAACAAGTTAAAGTGGGTATGGATTTATTAGTAGAGCTGTTAAATTTAGCAATAATGTCTACCTTTGACGATGTTAAGGTTGCTAATTTGGTGGTAACGTGTGGTTCAGTGATGGACAGGAATAAAATCTTAAAGTTCTATTTATCCTGAGTCCGGGGGTTTTACTGCCAGGTACTTTGTTCTTTCTCAAGTTCCCATGTAAGTGTATTGTTAAATATCAGTCTTTGAAATATATTTTTTATGACCCTAGCCATCTACCTGATTTTCTTGCTACCAAGGCCGGCTTCCAGTCTTGACACCAGCCTTAGTGCCTCTAAAGTGGGATGCCTAAATCCTGAGGAATTTCAGTACTTCTGATATGTGTATGGTGCATCTTTTTTCCTTATGATAAGATCTTTACGGTTTGTTTTCTTTTTTTTTTTCAATTTTACTTGGGTTGGACAATATAAAAGCTAAATAGGCCCTGCAATCAGGAATAGATCATGAAGACGAGATCATTTCTAGCGGGGATGCGATTAAACACTTTGCAACAGCTGAAAGTACACAAAGAGCTTTACTCTAGGGGAGGGTAAACCAGATCTAGTGTAGCATTTTGCCTTGTGGATTCTTTGAGCAACTGCTTCCAAGAAACAGTTGTTTATGGTGTCTAGAAATCTCACCTCCTTTGCATGACTTGAGGAGATGTTTACCCAATCAATATTGGGATAACATCCCTCATTATTATCATGTCCCTCACTTTTTGATCTTAGTATACATTTCCTCATCTATTTCCACTGTATATGCCAAAGGACAGTACTATATCTGTATTAAACATCTCTTATTATCTCTTGGAATTTCTATCTATAGGATTTCAAATGTTGGCCTGTATCCATTTGAAATTTAAGCTTAATTGATCAAATGCCTGTTCTGGTGTAGGTGGCTATTCAACCCCTCTGTTCACATCTGTATTGCTTTATCACTTTGGTTGTCATATTTCCACTATATTTCATTGACGCCAATTTTGTCTATGTTCTCTCTCATCACCTTATATTCCAGCTCACCAGCAGGCCAATACAGAAAGCTAGCATGACATTTAAGAACTCATAACGTCACATTTAAGCACACTTTATGAACCTTTTAAATGCAGAAAACAGACGTAAACACCAATGGAAAAACTAGTGCCCAATTAACGCCATACATTTTTAAATGTATTTGAATGTATTTTAATCAGCTGCACATAATAGTCTGGTGCAAAAGTTGGACAGTGAAAAAGATAGACAGGAAGAAAATTGATGCCTTTGAATTATGGTGCTGGCAGCGAATACTGTGTATATCATGGACTGCCCGAAGAACAAACCAGTCAGTACTTGAGATGATCAAACCTAAGCTTTCTTTAGAAGCTCGGATGACAAGACTTCGACTTTCATACTTTGGACATATCATGCAAAGAGAGAGATCGTTAGAGAAAGACATCATGCTTGGCATGATAGAAGGTCAACACAAAAGAGGAAGGCCAGCAATGAGATGGATCGATACAGTAATAGCAGCTATGGGTGCCAGTCTGTCAACAATGAGCCGCCTGACTGAAGACCGAACACAATTTAGGTCAACTATCCAGAGGGTCGCCATGAGTTGACACTGACTTGATGGCACTTAGCAACAACAACATGCAAATCATGGCTATGCCCAATGCAGAGACAGGCATAGAGAATTTTACAACCAGCCATAGCGCCAAAGGTTTTACTGCAGGGTCTGAGGTGACTTAAACCTCTAATGCATGACCCTGAAAGTATTTTGATGGCACCGGGTGCTTTCCCAGATGCCTAGATTATCTTCTTCTCAGATGATCAGGCATCGGGAAAAACCTCCGATGCCATCAAAACACTGTAGCGGGCCGGTACCCAACAAAAGAGAATCCCTGGTGGCCCAGGACCCTGTTCCCCCCCCCCCACCAGTATTTTGATGGCATCAGGGATGATCGCAGCATCAAGAAAAGCCCCTGATGCCATCAAAACACTGTCGGGAGGCCGGTGGCCTAGTGGCCCCTGTATCCCCATATCCCACCCCAAAGTAAAATAAAAATAATCACCTGGTGGTCTAGCGGCCCCTAAATCCAACCCCCCCCCCCCCCCCAGTACCTTATAATAGGCGGGAGCACTCCTACCTGCTCCTGCTCTGAGTCTGTCATCTTGAAAAATGGTGGTGCCTGGCCCCGCGCGATGCATCCTGGGATGCACCAGGCAGGGTTAGACTGCCATATAAGGCATAATCTACCTTATATGGCAGTCTGGCCTCACCCAGTGCATCCTAGAATGCACCGCATTGGGTCAGGTGTCTCCATTTTGCAAGATGGCGGACCAGAGTGGGAGCGCATAGGCAGCACTCCTGCCTATTTTAAGGTACCAGTTGGAGGGTTGGATTTAGAGGCTGTTAGACCACCAGATGATTTTTATTTTATTTATTTTACTTGGGGGTGGGGGGTACAGGGGTCACTAGACCATCAGGTTATATTCTTTTAGTGGGGGATGGGGGGTACAGGGGCTGCTAGACCCTGGTGATTTAATTTAATTTAATTTACTTTGGGGTGGGGGTGGGGGGTACAGGGGCCACTAGACCATCAGGTACTTACTTTCTGTTGCGGCACAAACTCCAGACAGTATTTTAATGGCATTGGGGGCTTTTCCCGATGCCGTGATCGTCCCCGATGCCATCAAAATACTGTCGGGGTTGATATGCAAATTAGCCACAGTTCCCAGAAAGCAAACCAAACTAGCGCAGACTTCTTGTGCACGTGTTTGGCTTGCTCTCCCAGTTTAATGCTGCGGTGGCTCATTTGCATGTGCATGGTTACCACAGCATTCATTTGCATACCCTATCCTTCCTGCATCGCACGTTAAAATGTGTGCGTTGTTGGGAACATATAAAGTCAATCCAATGCGGATCTAGCGCCAGCTTTCTGCATTGGCCTGTAGCTTTGTTATTCTGGTTACCTGCATAGCATGAAGACACTTCGCTAAGTCTCTGCTTTTCATGATCATACTCTGTCTGTACTTTGTAATTCTTTTTCAGGCAACCCAGAATTGGTCCCGTAAGCTTGTTCTTTATTTAAATATAACTCATCCTGTGATTCAAGGACATTAATTATTTCTAGTGCATCAATAACACCTGTTGGCACAAAACTCTTAACGACACCCTCCAAAGTGACTGCTGTAATTTAATACCATAATTTAGTTTTAAAGCTGCACTATTTTTCTTTTATGTTTTTTGGGCCAGCAGCCTTGTTCCTATTACTAGACTTTTTAGCAACACTGATCAAAACCTAAGTCAAAATAACAGGGAACTGGTTAGCTGTTAAAGGAAGCAGAGAGCTGCAGCCATAAGTGAGTGGAGATGGGCAGCATTTGATTTTCTCATCTGCTTGGGTTGGAGAGGCCCTGTAACTTGGGGGTGATACAAATTTGGGAGGGTCAACTCCTGCCCTCACCCCACCTTACTTCATCCTGCCCACCTAAGCCCTAAGCATGCTACGTCTATGTCAGTCAAACAGAAATGGATCAGAGGAAAATAAAAGGTAGTTCATTGTGTCCACTGAGGCATAGCATGGAAAAATTTAGGGCATTTAAACAACCATAATGTTTAATGAATAAATGCTAAGAGGGTACACAGAAGGGTGTATGCATGATAAGTACTCTCTGATTTCATCAGATACCTTTTGGTTGTTAAACATTCTTGTCAATAAACCTTAAATGATTCTATATATTTATAAAAGAAATTGAAGCTATATCCCTTTAAAAGGTGAAATGAAAACTGAATGGGTGGACTGATGTAAAGTAGAAAAACATAGGAAGGCAGAGAATGTTCACCCCCTCAGCCTAGTAATACAATAAACTCAACATCATTTCTGCAATTTCCTTTTTTTTCCTTTGGTGAGATGCATGATAAAGCTGTCCATCCCCCCTATATAGAAATAGATAAAGGCTCTAATTTTACTTGAAGGCCCGGGAATACTATTTCTAGGCAAAATAGGTCCAAATAATCACAATCTACTTTGAATGAATAGACTTTCTTTCAAAGAAAGGTTTTTGATAGGAAAATTGTAACTGGAATGCCCCTCAGCTAGCAACGCTGCACAACGAAGCAAAATAATATTTTAGTCAAAATAGGTAGACGATGCTCCCAGCAAACTTAAATTAGCATATTGAGGGCAAATATGCAGACAATTTGAGATAATGAGAGCTGATTATTCAATTCAATGAATGTTAAATAGGGAGAGAGGGCTGCACAGCCTTATCTCTCTTCTATTTGATTTAGTTTTTTAATCGTTTCACATTTGAACTCTGTGTTTGGTTCACGTCCTCCCATTGCCCCCACCCCTGCCAGTTTATAGAAAAATGGTGATCTTATTGGAGGAAATTTGAAAGCAGTGAGTTGTTAAGTGCTGCCATTTTGCCTAAGCAGGATGCCTGGAAGACAGCCCTTGAGGAAAAGGATCAGACCTGCCTCCTTTCCTTCCTACTATTACGCAGAGCTTTCTTTCTTGATGGTTTTTCACAAATTAACTAAAGCATGCGGTATTATTGTAGACTTCTGCCATGTACAGATTATAGAATGAAGTTTGACTTAGAATGCTACCTTTTCACGCTGAATTGTCTGGGATTTGGGAAGGTTTGTTCTCTCCCCATTAGTCTTAGGTTCCAAACATGGAAGGCCAGCAGTAATAAACCTTTTGCCTTCAGTCTGCTGATTCAAATGAGTTATTAAATGTTATCTAATAGCAGACTTGTGGCCTGTGCAGGTGGCCAGCCAGCTCCTGGTGGACAGTTGTCTGTATCTTTAATAACGTGCACCCTCGATCAATCAAATAACATGGCACTGTGAGATTATTGTCCAATTGCTGTTTTTTCTTTCTTTGTGCTTTCAGTTATAGTTTTTGGGCCAGATATTCAGAGAGGTTTACACATTTAGTGGCAGCTGCTAAACTCCCATCTTTCCATTTTCAGCAGCTGTATGCAGGGCTGCTGAATGGTCCCTCTAACCATTCTGGCGCTATTTGCATTCTGCCGCGACCCAGGGAGGGCATTTTGTCCAGCTATATCCCTAGCGGAAATATTCAGCTGCTCTCCATAGAGCCAAGTGGTTTAAGTTAGGATAGTAGAAATACTGCCATGAATTCACAAAGCTATAGGGTCAATATTCGGTGGTGGCGGTCATTGTCTTTCAAGCGCCCGGCTGCCGCTGCTTTAACCAAACCCGGAGCTTATCTGGTGCTGAATATCTAGTTCCGCTAGCCATAAGTTTTGCTGTTCAATTAGTGGCAGTATTCAGCTGCTAACCAGATAGCAAAACCTCATAGAGTTAGGAATATTGACCTTCCTAAGCATTATGTAGTTTAGCTATCTGGTTAGCAGCCGAATATTGCCACTAACCAGATAGCTACTGGGACCACTGCGGGCCCTCCCACAGACTGCCCCGGAATTAACCAGGCATCTTTTCTTGTGGTCTGTGGGGGTATTCAGTGCACTGTCCAGATAGTGCTGCTGAATATCAGGATCTCCAGGGTTTAAATGGTTTGCAGGTGCTGCAAACAGCATAATCCCATGCCTATATATGTGAAGGCATGTTTTAGACAGGACGTCTGGTTGCAAAATGGGACATCCAAGTCAAAACGTCTGACATACAGTTGGAGGGGCAGCTAAGAAGGTGGTCACATGTAGGTGCTTTGTAAAATCAGCCTCTCCCCACTCCTGCATAAAAGTGAAAATGGGGATGCACAGAGGTCTGGGTTAGACACGTGCAGGATGTCTTTGCATCACAGAAACATTTGCACATGGTCCTGTTACAGAATGCAACCCATAGGCATAGTTTGGGGAGGGGTGAGGAGGGCATTGCCCCCCAAATGAGTTGCCCTGACAATGACTGCGACACTTGTCTTCCCACGAGGTTCCAATCTCCCATGGGCAGAAGAGAAGTGGATGGCCACAATCACGGCAAAAGTCCCCTTTTATCTGCCCATGGGAGATCAGATTTATTTTTCGTTTAATTTAGCTAGGCTTATATACCGCTTTTCACTAGGTCAAAGCGGTTTACAAAGAACAAAAAACCTTAGTTACAGAGAACTTATAACAATAAACTATGTACAAATAGTAAACTATGTATCAGATCCCTGCAGACAAAAGAGATGGTGAAGTACGACCGTGGCAAAGTCCCCTTCTATCTGCCCATGGGAGATTGGATTCCCCAGGAGCAGAAGAGAAGGGGATGGCTCCTTCAATCTGCCCATAGGAGATCGGATCTCTGCAGAGGTGAGCTGTCTGCCCATGAGGATCTAATTCCCGCGGCAGATGATCGAGGCCCGGTTGCATTTGGCTGCAAAAATAGGTTGGGGGGGGGGGGAGTTCAAGTGAGTTAGAGAAGACAGGGACAATATAAAGAGGCAGGGGGACCTATTTAAAAAAAGGAGGATGGGGGATTTTAGGGCAGGTAATGGGAGTGTTAGGGGCATTAGTGAAGGGGGGAGAGTCTGGAAGGGTAACAGAAGAGGGGAACCAACATGAGAGGAGTTGGAAAGGGAGGGAAGAGTGCAAGTTGTTGCTAAAAAGTACATTCCCCTACCCTCAGAACACACAGACAAGCACCCCATCCCCATCTCCTCACCACACACCCAGGCACCCTACCTCTGTAAGACAGACATGCACACACAAACATACACACACACACCTCAGCTCCACACCACACACACACACGCCCCACAGCCCACCCACACAAAAGGCACCTAACACCACATCCCCTCCCACACATAGACAGAACACCAGCTTTGCACCACACAAACGTATAGACACTTAAGGGTATGTTTACTAAACTGCGTTAGTTTGATTCGCGTTAGGAGCCGCGTTAGTGGAAGAAATGTCAAAAAAGGACATGGGCGGTACATCGTTACCGATAACGCGTGTTATAAGGTGCCGCGCAGCAACGATCGTTACAGGGCGCGTTAAGCTTAAGAAGGCACGCAGACACCCAAACACAGAAACAGAGCTTTAGTACAATGGTTACTACACAGACTGATGGTACAAGGGTCATGGGTTTGATTCCCCAGTGTGCCTAATGAATAAGGCTGGCTGAGGTGTCATGTGTAACCCTTTATAGGCCTACTGTAATATTTTAATCCACATTCTGCAGCCGGGTTAATGTTTGCATATGTCAGGAAAATTGTACCCATCTTATTCAATATGTTCCAATAGTGACGTTCCCTCTGCCATGGTCATGTATTATATACCATTTGATAGGAATATTTAGGCAGAAGTTTGGATCCCGAAAGTTTTGGGCTTGGCCTGGAAAGGGTTAAGTATTGGGCTGTGAGGAAGTTTAGTTGTACTTTAATAGTGCTGCCAGCAAACACACCCTCACAGTGGCGTAACCTAAGGTGCCACATAAGGCACCCTAGAAGGCACTCCATAGGGCACATTATAAAGTGCGCTGTCTGCCAAGGCACCCTATAATGTCCCCTATAGGACACCATATAAGGCACCTTATAAGGCGCTTTATAGGGCGCCGTATAAGGCGCCCTATAGGGCACCTTAAGAGCCACCCTAAGGTGACAGTACCCTGAGGGTGGCTCTGCTGGCAGCACTAATATACAATAAAAATAGACAATGCCTAAGACAGCCCTATCGATGAACCCCACTGTGGGTTTTGAGCCCATGACCTCTGGCTCCACAGGCAGTGAAGTAGCCAGTAGGCTAGAGCTGCTAACAAACACCTGACTGGCTACAGGAGGACTGCATGGCACCATACCCACATTCTGCTGTGGTTACCAGGATAGGGTCAACCCATCCATACCCAGGATGCACAGCACATGTAAATAAGCAGTCTACAGATGATCACAAGATGGGGTATGCACCCCATAGCACCTCAGCATGGTAGGGGGTGCCAACGGTGTGTGTTAGTGGCACAGAGTAGCTACAGACCGTCACAGTGTGCGGGTCCTGTGCTCACCCTGAGGGAGAGGTATGGTGCCCAGCACCATTCTCACAGCACTTGGCTTTGCCGAGATAGGCTATGCTGCAGGTTCCCCTCAGTGCCAATGTGTGATAGGTAGTCCGTGCAAACACTCCTAGGATATGCCTGTGTTCATCTGTATGTCTCATCTAGCCCTTGTGGACTATGATGCACCCTGAAAAGTGCATACCCTGTGTGGGTGCCATGGTCACATGATGTAAGTGAAGGGGGGGGGTGTTGGGACCCACAGGGAGATTACATACCACCACCCAACGCACCCTCTGGGGCTCAGGGTGGGGGACAGGATCTCCCGCCAACAGATCCACTTTCTACCCCCCTACAATGATGGCAGTAGAGGGGACCATCACCCCAGTCCTGCTAGGGATCAAACACCCTACAGGGCAGGCAATGCAGAGCTGTACACATCTATAAAGCAATAGCAGACAGAAGGCCTGGAAATGCACAGCTGCCCCTGTGACACTTTGGGAAACACATTTGTGCCCATTTTGGGCCTTCAGTAGTTGCTGTCTGGCTGCTCCGCTGTTTCAGCATTCGTATGGGCCACCTAGGCATCACCCTAGTCCGCACTGTGGCCCAGCTCCACCACAGCATGTGCCGCCTGCGGCCCTCTGTATCCCCTTCTCCGGCATCTGTCCAGTTGCCGTTCTGACATGCCCGCCCTGATGTTGCAGGACATGTGCATGCCATGGGAACCCTGTCCGATGGTGGGGAAAACCCTGAGCAGCGCTATTTCACTGTGGGCTCATTCACCTTGTATGGGGATGGAGTATAGACCCTTCCACGATTTATATCTGTTCTATGGAGCTTACTCGGGGGGGAGGGGTTGATGTTTCTCATTGATACCACTATTGGCCAGCTTGGTTATTGTTTTTTTCCAGTTTGTTGGAGTCATTTTCAGTGTTTCTGTGCCCTTTTGTTCTTTGCACATGTATCACACTTATCACTTTGTTTTGGTTTCCCTGCCTGGGCTGTACATTGCTGACACTGAAATGGTTTCTCTCCCCTGTAATGTGCATTTAACGGCAGGTTTTCATTCGCGTTGGAATTCAGCTCTGAAAATCAGCGCGTTAGTGTGAGGGGAGCCTCTCCCCGCCCACTCTCCGCCCACTGACCCCTTCTCTCCGCCCTCTCGCCACCTTCTGCGGTGTTTTACCGCGCCGCGGGGCATTACGATCGTTAGCGCATCATAACGCGCGTTATGTAATGTTAACGATCGTTAGCGCATCATAACGCGCATTATGATGCGCTAACGATCGTTAACATTACATAACGCGCATTATGTACGATTACCGCAGTTTAGTAAACCTACCCCTTAATATCTAAAACTATAATTGTTATCTGGATTTCTGTCAAAAGATGCCACGCGGTATAGGAACTCTGGTGATGGTATCGTGAAACCAGCATGAGAGACAATGGGGATAGTGTGGGCTCGAGGAGATCAAAAGCACTGGCTAAGATTTTGGCTTAGCTCCTAAATCCACACAAAATTTGTTGATGCCTGCAATAGAGGCACAGCACGTTTGGAATTTTGGTGCCAGCTATAGGCTGCGCAAATAAAGTTCCGTCGCCATGTGTACCTCTCTGCTAGCTGCTAATTTTATGTTTGCTGAGCAGTAATATGACCCAGGGATTGTGGTTCCCATAGTGTAGAAAAATTTAAATGAAATCAAATTGCTGTGGGATATATTTGGGTTGATTTCAGAGGGGTGTATAAGTATCATAGAGCAGTAATATGAGGCACAGGTCTCTCTGATCCCATATGCAGGCAACACTGCCTCTCCCCATGGTCTTCCCCTTCCCTCGATCCCGGTGATTCTTGTTCAGAGATGGGCTGCAGGGAGAGCCAGCATTGTATCTAATCAGCAACATGGCCACCTCTGAGCAAGTGGCACTGAAATTGATGGAGGGGGAAAACTATGGGGAGAGACTGTGCCGCCTGCATGTGGGATCAGAGAGGCCTGTGCATCTCGTGCTACTGCTCAGCAAAAGTCGACTTACTCCAAAGTCAGATTTGCAACATCAAGAACAGCATTCTCTTTCTTTGCACCCACTCTTTGGAGTATGCTGCCATATGAGCTCCATGCCATCAACGATTTACTGGACTTTAAAAGAAAAAACTCAAAACTCTTATTTAATGAACACTTCTCAAATGTTTCAATTTAATTCTCAGATTAGTTTTTTCTATTATGCCTTTATTGTAACTTTTGTAATGTTGTTTCCTTTCTTCTAATTTTGTTCCATGTAAGCCTTTTGGTATGTTGTTCTCTGTAAATCGCTTAGACTCTTAGATTTGCGGTATATAAAAATTAGTTAAATAAATAAAGTGTCACCTGCCTCCTCTATTTTTTTGCATTACATTGCAAACAGAGCTGGCTTGTTGGGGTTTCAGTTTAATTTTATCTACATATTTCTACTTCAAGCTTATTATAATTTATTGTGTACTTGGTGAGGGTCTAACAGTATGACTGAGACCAAGGGGAATGTCTACTAAGTCGGCTGTTAACCTGGGCTATCTGCAACTACTGTAGATCACATTGAATAACATAGGACAGTTGCAGATAGCCTGGGTCAACCATTAGCCCGGCTTAGTAGACACCCCCCACCCCCAGGTGTTTTGTTAACATGGGGTTTCTATGTAGGATCTGCATTTATCTGGCTTGTTCATTTTTCCGAATAGGTATGAGGATGTTCTAAGGCCCACTGCAATATTTATGGTGCTACTGTTTTCTAGGTAGGTCCTCGTTGCGTTAATTTTAGAAACTGCTATCATTATAGTACGGTAAATTTGCATTAAAGGTCTTCAGTGACTTTTGTAAAGTTTTGTGTTAGTTCACAGTCTGCCTGGTACTGGAGAGGCTGATAATGAGACGACATTGGAATCAGATTTTTTTCTTCTTGTTTTGTGGGTTTGATGGTGAATTTGTCCTAGTTCTGCTCTGCACCTACTGTTAGAGGAGGGGTTTTGTTGGACGCAAAATAGATGTTTAAAAAGAAAAAAAAGAGAGAACAATAGCACAGTTTCTAATGAGAAAATAAAATTAGGTATAATTTATTTTGGAGTTAAAGAGAACCACAGTGCAGTTTCTTTCTTCTTGTCCCTTGACGTGTGAGCACCATACTTCTCCTTTGTGTTTGGCAGAATATATATTTACAGGTGTCAGTAGTTTTTTAATCTCAGAGCGCTAGGTTAAATAACTAAACAGCTACAATTTTTGCTGCATTTTAATTATACAGCCTGGGGATATGTGTCTCATATCCCCTTGTGTTAAATGTATCCCCCAATTGTGATGTGACCACTTTGATTGAAGGATAAGGTGGTATACAAAACTGTCTAAATAAATAAATAAATGTTGCTTTCCCTTTTTTTTTTGGCAAAGCCACTGACTGAGAGCCACTGCTCCCTCTTTGAGTATCTTGGGGGCGCCAGCTCATCCCCCGCCTGTTTAATATACTGGCTTCCTATCCATCTAGTATTTTTAAGATAACCATAATGAATATGCAGATATGCTCATCTGAATGCCCATTTCAGATTTATAAATCATGAAGAAAGCTTCTAAAATGACCCTCATATTGCTATTATACCAATAGCTCCCAACGGTGAGCATTCTCTATGTGTATTCAGTGCTACCACCAATCAGGACAGCAGCACGGACTATGGGGCATGTTTACTAAACCGTCTTAATGTTACCGGCGCTAGTTGCAGTGATAATGTGAAGATTGCCATATAAGTAGTGGGCGTTCTGGTCTTAAGGTAGCAATCGCGGGTTATCATACGATAAAGTGCGCCGTGTCCATTATCGCGCGATAGAGGGAGCCGTGCATGTTACTGCGTGTTAACCTTAACTTTGTGTGCTGACCTACAACCACAGCAACAGAGGTGTAGCACACTGGTTAATACAATGACTGCTAAAACGGGGGTCGTGAGTTCGATCCCCCAGTGGGTATAAGGAATAAGGGTGGCCAAGGCAATTCCTTTTCCTGCTTGAAACAGTCCAACAATCTGTGCTGCCAGCTAAAAATACCCGCACCCCACTGCCATAACCTAATGCATCTTTTAGGGCGCAGCAGAAGGCACATCCTAAATCACCACGTCAGCCAAGGCAGGTTATAATGTGCCCCAGAGGGCATGTCGAAAGATTGTTAACTCCCAAGGCACCATAGTAGGTGCCCCATAAGCTGGCTGAATCTAAGGTGTGGCTAAAGATGCCCCAAGGATGTATAGGTGACTCAAGAAATGTTGGCCAAGGGCAGTAAGGTCCCCCAAGTTGAAAAGCAAGAAAGGTATGGGCCAAACACAGATGTAACCCTAACACTGCACAGAGCACCAAGGAAAGACAATGCACAAGTGATGGAAGGAAGTAAATCTGAGCTGATGGACCAGACAAATCTGCGTCCAGCCCATGTGACAGTTGGAAAAATGGATAAACATATCGGGGGGCAGCTGTAGCGATGCACAGGGTGATGGTAATGTACCATGCAACAATGACAGTGTGTGGCAGAGGATGGGAAGACATATCCAGCAGAGGAGGTAGAGGTGGCAGGATAGGTGCAATGACAGGAGGGCAGAGGAGTAGCAGTGCCATGCAGAGCACACACAGGAGAGGCAACCAGGAAGAGCTGCAATGCAGAAACGTGTATCAGTGCAGGACATGGGGTAGCAGCTTGCACATCAGGGCAGGATGGCACACAGCTGGCAGACACACATAGATGGACAGAAGGATGGTTGGCAACTGTGATAAGGGTACAATGTGCTAACAGCACAGATCTGCACAGATATGACTGTTACAGGAATGAAAAGTAGCTGTACAGGACAGACATACAAATGAAAGAGAACAGAGAGGAATCAAACCTATGACCATTAGCACAAAAGTCAATGCATAAACAGGTAGGCCACACCACCAATGTGAGGTCGTTAGCAAAGGCTGCATACAAGAATACTGCAGGGCATCACACAAGAAGCCTGCTGTCTGCCAGGATAGGCAAACTTCCAACAGTAACCATGATGGAATGCACATGCAGATCTGATGTGTACAGATCAGATCACAGTCTGTAATTGGGACCAGAGCCACATATAACTACATGCACACACACAATGAAATGTTATGCAGTGGATACAGCATGCAAAAGAGGAAAGAACCTAAACCCAAAGGGCGGCAGGGCAAAATATGGAACAGAACAGGAGCATGTGAAAATTGAACCTGCAAACAGGTATGCCACAGACCAGCTGAACCACAGCAATGCCAATCCCCCAAGCGGACTGCCATGTAAACACTACAAAGAAAGAGACATATGTAACAGCTAATATGTGATGGATAGGCAGCACAGAGGGCACACTTTGGTGTACAGTGAAGAGATGGAAGGGTGTGTGCACAGGTGATGAACCTGCAGGTAGCTCATGGTCAGGTTAGCACAACAGAAAAAAATAAGTAAACCCCATGTGTGGATCAAGCCTGCAACCTATGGTGTTACAACACATGTCCATAGCCACTATCCCAAACAACCACACCAAGCACAATGCAAAGATATTCCCTCAAAGGCAATGTGTGCATGGGAACCTGTAACACCTGGTGATGTTGCAAACAGCTGGCAGATAGACAGCTGGCACCGTATAAGGATGTGAGCACAGGTGGGCCATGTACATGACCAGGAAATCACTAAATACGTGTGTCAGTGTGATCAAGCAGCAGCAAAGACAAATGTACGTCCAACACATATTTTTATTTTGGTTAATCATCACAGATAGTGTAGATACCGCCTATCATAATATCAAGGTGAGTGGATAACAGGGGAAAATTTGAAAACACATTTTGCAGGGCAGCAACCCACATGTTACAGAAAAGTCACTGGCCCGCCTACAGATGATGGGCAGAAGAGATAATGTGCATCAGGTGCATGGTGTGCAGTATGCATTAGCCCCCCCCACTCCCCACATGCTGCTGCACGCCCCAAATGTGTTAGTTACATATGTATGCATGTAGACAGTAGGCGGTGCATGATGAGTGCCCAACACACATCATTCATGATCTGTTCATAAAAACATATCTGTCTGCCAACACAGGAGGCACACAAATGAAACAGCATATGTTGTTAAAAGTAAGAAAGTGTAAACACAGATATTGAAATATATGTTACCGCTGTCACATAATGCCTGATATAGGAATCAAAGCAGCAACAATGTAACCCAAAACAATCGTCAAATGCACAATGTGGATATGCTAACAGGTAGCAGAGGCACATGAACACAGAGAATTCAAATGAAACAAACCGCAGAAACATGCAGAGATAACACTATGCAGAAGATCCCCTGCACTGGTTGGTGAGGATACAGTGTCTGTACACATATATCACGGTACATGGAATGCACAAATGAAGGAAGAAAATGGACACTCACACTGCCACACTCCAAATATAACGGGGCAATGTGAGTGTCGTTACCTCAGGGGATAAATAGGACTGTGCAGACATGCAATGCTAGGTTTGTAAATAAATGCAGAGCGTCACGTCTGTACAGTAAACAAACACAATAACCTGTATATAGAGATGGAAAGAAAGGTCAAACATGTTACAGTAACCCACACAGAAGCCATATTGCCACATGCTATGTTGCATCAACATAGTCAGTCACATGCACATGCACCGTGTACGTTGAAACATGTTGGTGTGCAGTAAAGTGGTGTGGTGGCAAATACTGTGTCATGTTCAAGTGGAGGGTAGGTGGACATGGACAAAAGTACCTCTCCATTGCTCCCCCTGTGCCACACGCATGGCTGTATGCTTGTGTTGAAACAAACAGATGAGCGTATCCTGTGTTCCATGTCACACACATGGGCAAAACACAACAACACAATGTCAAAAGGATGTACAACATACAGCGACAAGGTCAGTCCCTGCTGCACATGTGGGGACTAGTACACAGTGTCCACAGTGCAAAAAGTGTCTGCAATCCAACAACTTACAGTAAGACTGTCCTTGAAACCGTGGGCATGCATAGTCAAGTGTGACATCCAAATATGCCACAGTACTGGAAAGGTCATGTGTGTCTCCTGCGATGAACACGACACCCAGCCAGAGTACGGCAGCAACAGGCCTCTTGGACAGGCCTGTCATGCCCAAAGTAGCAGTCCAACAATAATACTGTCCATCCACTCGCAGAGGTCAAACATCCTATGGCACCATTTCCCAGGGATAGTTCCATGGTGTTGTTGTGTCCTCCAACAGGTGGGTGATGGTGACACCGGATGCACTGTAAGAGATGTGCTTTGTGTGTCCTCTGCCCTGTGTCAGAAGAGGATAAACAATGTATTGGTATGCTGCTTGCAACATCAGCCCAAATTGCAGAGAGTCAAACATCAATATGTACGTAAAGAAACGTCACACAGGCAAACATAACATGATCATAACACAGAACACAGTGCATGTTGTGGACATTTGGAATCGGAACCGCAGACGAGGGTGTCACATGGATATGGTCATGTCCATGCCCATGTTACACAGGCATTTCACAGCTCCATCCCATGTGCATCAGTGTTTGTGTACAGAGACCCAACATGAAATGTCCATGAAACAAACAGTAAATCATTAACATGTAAAGGCTGATGTCATTCCCAAAAGACCAAAGGTGCAACATACCGTGTGTTTACATCAAGTGTCTGTTTGGGATCCCCTGAGGCTCTCAAAGGCCACAACACGTCAAAGTGAAGGGAGAAGATGTCATCGAAATGTGTAGAGTCACCATGTCCCCATGTTCAGCCACTGTTGATGCATGTCCACATTATGGCGATATCTGTGATACAAAAATGCTGTTGTGCAGTGGTCTGTCAGCACACAAGAGATAGGTCAGCTCACAACACACAACACATGTCCACAATGTTCACAAGGTAAACAGCAGTAAGGTAGAGATAGCACAGTCACCACTGCTCCCCAGGTGTACAGACCCCTCACACCACATGATAATGCAAAATGCCTGAACGCTGTATCATCACACAGCCAACCCAAAAACACCCACACAGTATGCTAAGGTGAGCGTGCCAGCAGTAGCATACGGCCTGTATGTGCACAATTGGAGATTAGTGGAGATAAAGGCTTGTCAAATGCAATGATACACTGCTGTTGGCTGATGCTACAATGTCAGGGAAGGGTGTATGTGCAGCCCACCACCCAAACACCTAGGACCTGCACACACACGCAGCTCTGTTGGACGTGTCCCAGAGACAGTGTTGGAGAAGACGAACTGGCCAGGAACACATGTGGATATGTGTGCCAACAGCAACATATGGGGTATGGGGTGCAGGGCAAAGAGGTGAACAACAACATATGTACAATATGACAGATGTCACCCACCTACTCACTCTTATAGGCGGAAGCCTAAGGAGCTTCAGTGGGGCCTCTTCTTAATGTAGCCGGGACTTTACAATGCCCCCTGGGATCTGTAGTCTCACTAGCTAATCAAAAAGGTAGTTGCGAACGAGTAGCCAGGCTTTTCAAAAAGAGGTATTTTATTTCCCTTCCGGGTGAACTTTTGCACATAAGAATCAAAAGAAATAAACTATATTTTTCTGGTACAAATGAAAATGAACTACTGTTAACAAAAAGGTGCTTATCTTCAGCCAATCCAAAAAGGTAAGACAGTCCTTGTACTTTACACAAGTGAGTTCTTCACAATCCGTTTCCCTAAACGGATTTCTGTTTTAAACAAATCAGCATAGAGAGGAAATGTTATCTGAGAACATTAGTGCACATTCCATTTGGAACTCCTCAGGACTTTCCCCACAAAATTCACATTCCATGTCCTCATAGTTTTCCCCGTAGCTATCCTCAGAATGGTTGTAAATCATATCATTGTTGCAAAAACTCTCCTCTCCTTTCCAAAGGCTTCTCTCCCCCTCTCTATCAGGGTGAATTGGAAGGTTACCGTATATAATGGAGTTTTCCTCCAGAGGGCCACACACTCCTAGCTGTGTGTATGGGAAACTCTCCCTTTCAAAGTTCCCTCTATTACAAGAAATCAGCCTGTCCTCTGGCTCGGTTCCCCCAGAGCTTTCTGAGCACGGAAACTTAGCGTGGCTTTTTCCCCAGGCAAGCCTTCTACTCCCTTTTACAGTATGCTTCTCTTTGGGCAGGTAAGTGTCCCTTTGATAATAGTTACTGCCCTCCCGGTACCTGTTCTCAGGGAGCCTTCCTCTCACAGGTTCTTTCTGTCTGCCTGTTTGAACACCTCCGTGGCACCAACCACCTGGTTCTTGTTCAGTGCTGCCCAGCACCCTGTAACCAGCCTCTGGTATTCTCTCAGCTATCTCCTGTGGAACACTGCTTGAACCTCCGTGAGAGGTTTTTCCAAAACAGCTCTGGCAAACTCCTGCTTAGCTCTTCTAAGCTCCTGGTTAGCTCTCTTCCTGGAATCCTGGTTAGCTCTCCTAGGATCCTGGTTAGCTCCACTACTGACAAACTCTGAGTGAGTTTTATCTGCGTCACTCCTAGTGTTCTGGTGAGCCTGCCCTGCCCTCAGCTGCCTCTCATCAGCTAATATGCTATGATGTAATCCCCTACTAGGGCGTGCTCCTACACCTGGTGCTTTTGTTTTTGCTGGTTGCTCATAGCAACCCTGATCCATGTGCTCTGAGCTGTCACTTTTAGACCTGCTCAGCTCTGTTTTTTGCTATTTCCATAGGCAGATTCTGATCTACCCCATGACACAGATCACTGCAGACATGTGCTCCCCCTGACTGTCGTCACAGACAAAGTAGCTGTAGGTCCACTTACCACAGACTACTGCATGTTGGATGACGTACAGTCAGCTGCTAATGCACCACAGCACCAGGAGGGTCACCAAGTATGTCCTGTGGATTAAGAAACACAAAAGAAACATACATATGTCATGTTGTAGCTGTGCAACACACACTGCACCTTCATGTCCTCAGCTCGCAGACCTCCCAAGATCCTTTACACACTGACTGTTCCCCATCACACTGTACAGATTCGTTTCATGGTAAAGTTATCACTGAAGTGTGTGTGGCAAACTACAAGGGTCCCTACTCTGTCCGTCCCCTTCCTCACCTCTCTGCTGCCGTAAAAAATGTGGAACAGAACTGTCTCCTCGCTACCGTGTCCCTGCTCAGCTCTAAGGCCGCAGTACTATCCTGTGTCCCCCATATCTCTCCCACTGCCCCTTAAGTGTGTGTTCTGGTGTCTCAATGTCCTCTGCTACCCCGCTGTCAGTTCCTGTAACACAGGGAAATATCTAGGGGCTCCTTCCTTATGCTCCGTCGATGTATATTTCCTTGGTGTGTCTATCTCATACCTTGACTTACATTACCAGCTGTGTGCTGATGAGTTGCAAATATATCTCTCAACGCCTGAGTTATGTTTGCCAAACCACACCCTGATGTCTGCTTGCCACCTGACATTGATGGCTCCATGTCATCCCACTGTGTGAAATTGATAATGGCAAAGCGTAGATATCCTATATGTGCATCTAAACCCTCCTCTCCCATCAGAGCGTCTTTGTGTGTGTGGCCATAACTTCCTTTCTCTAGGGTCCACAATGTAGGTGTTGTCTTGGACTGCACTCTCCTCCTCTACACACATACCCAGCTTGAAGTTGAGGCTTGTGGTTTATGTCTAGATGTCATCAGCTATATTTCCCCAGTCCTCCCTGAAAACACAACTAAAACCCAAATCCCTCCTGGCTTGCCTACTGTAACCTACACCTTGCTGATCTGGCCTGGAATCATCTCTGTCCGCCTGAAAATATGTAACACTGCACTGCATGGCTATTCTACAGCCACACACATAATGGCAATAATACTCCCCCTGTCAGGACACCTAACAGGTTCCCTATCCGTCTCCGCATCCATGTCAAGGCTACGTGCTGACCTATACATACAGGCACACTGTGGTGTTGCAGTAACTTCCCTTACTGATCTCAAATACCAGTAATCCAACTACTACTGAGTATGTATATAGTGCTAAGTATCACATGTAGCGCTATACAGAAACAACTAACACACAGTCCCTGCTCGGCAGAGCATACCAACCAATCAATCAGCTCATATTACAAAATGTGAAACACACACGTCTAGGCAACTGGTCCCATCTATGGGCCGCTCGCCTATTGTTAACCCCATACTACACGCCTTTCACCTTGCTGCACCCAAAGCCTCAAACTAACTACCTGTGGCTTACAGCAGCCCCTATCCCAATCATCCACAAATCATGTATGACAGCTTACCACCTCCCACAAGCCTACTACTCCTGACATACATAATCCACCTCCACCCGCTGTTGTGCCCTGCTCACATCTTCTGTGTTTCAGTCATGACTAGATTGTAAGCTGGGATGGCCAGGCAGTGTCTGTTACATGTCAGTGCAGTGTTGCATCTTACTGATATTGGGATACAAATGTTCACTAGTAGTAGTAGTACACACATATCTAAACAAATGTATGTGGCAACATATGCAGTACTTACATGAGAAGATCTCCTCAATCACCTGCCGCCTGACTGCTGTGCCCTCACGTGTGTCACCACAGCCACGTACAGGAGGGCACGTAGGATCATCCTCCAGATCCTCATTAATTTGGACAGGGATATGGTGCCTGAGAGCAATGTTGTGCAGGATGCAACAGGCTATAATGATCTCTGCCACAGTCTGTGGTTTGTATTGTAAGGCCCCGCCTGTCCTGTCCAGACACCTGAAGCGACTCTTTAAAATGCCAAAGGTGTGCTCTATGATGGAGCGGCTGGAGGCATGGGCCTCATTGTAACTCCTCTCTGCACGTGTCCGTGGTTGACGCACAGGGGTCAGCAACCAGGGGCGACACCCATATCCTGAATCACCTGCAGAAAGAAATGTGGAACGTTAAAGCAGGAGCTGATGACCACCCAAATGGACACAAGTATGTACGTGCAAACCAAATGCACAAAACATCCTGACAGAAACATATGACAGCACATGATGGGACACCACAACTATGCATCAGCGTGTGAAGTTATGATACACAAAACAAGGGGTAGGTGTACGGATTGCAAGCAACATAATCTGTAACCACAACACAAATGCTAGTGTCCATTCTTTATTTATTTTTATTTATTTATTTATTTAGCTGTATTTATATCCCGCTTTTCACCGGGTCAAAGCGGTCAATTGGGAGATACATTTAACATGAGGGGATATGACACACATACGCTAATACGTACAGGGAACATGGGCAATGGAGGGTTAAGTGGCTTGCCCAAGACCACAAGGAGTGCCTATAGGACTAGAAATCCCAGTCCCTCCGGCCTGAGATTGCTGTCCCCAGGTGGGACTTGAACCCCTGGTCCTCCGGCCTGAAGTACCTTGTCCTAACCACTAGGCCACATCCTCCCCATTCTACCATCATGACACAGCACCGTAGCAAGGTAGAGCTGGCGGGCACTACCCCCCCCCCCCCCCAATGTTAGATCACACACAGACAGATGAGACACACACACAACTAGGGATACACCTCAAAGACCGACATGTGCACATACAGTTAGTCACAGGATCACCATGTGCATGTCAGAGATGAGAAATACACACCCAGCAGTAAACAGCTCTCATAGTGTCCTGCCTCAAATTATCTGAATAGTGCCAAGTGATGCAGGATATAGGAGTCATGGGTGGACCCTGCAAACCTAGGGACCACATTCAGAATATGCATATTTGCATCACATACAACCTGAACATTCAGGGAATGATAGTGTTTGCAGTTGCGGAACACTACCTCCCTGTCTCTGGGCGGGACCAGGGCAACATGTGTGCAATCAATAGCTCCCATCATGTGTGGTATCCCGGCAAACGCCTCAAAGGCCTGGTTCAGGGTCCCCCACTGTTGCCTAGTGTTGGGAATGGCAATGTAATTCCCAACCCGGCTGATCATGGCACGCAGTACCTGGTGGAGACAGCGTGAGAAGGTTGGGTGGCTCATGCCACCCACTGTGGCCACAGATGACTGGAAACAGCCAGAGGCAAAGAAATGTAGGGCACCAAGGAGCTTGACCAAACCCGGTATGGCATGTGACTGACCAGTCAGGGGCTCGAGGTCAGGTTTTAGATCCTCATAGAGCTCCCTAATAGCCCCCATGCTCAGGCGGTAGAGGGAGATGACCTGGTCCTCTCGCATGCCCTGTAGCTGGGCCCTGGGCCTGTAGAGGTGAGGCTGGCGAGCCTGCAACTCCACACGCCTCCTGCACCATGCCGGCACAGCCCCTGCCTGGCCTGCCCCCACAGCTGCTGGTCTGTGTTGCAGCAGGACTAAAACCATGCCCTGTGCCTCAGCCCCATGGACACCATCTCCCCCATCAGGCAACCGCAGCCTCTGCTCACCTCCCACTGCACATGCAGCAACCACAAAGCCCGCCATAAACTCCACCCCCCTCCTCTAACTCACTCAAACTCAGACACTCACCTCACCCACCAGTCACCAACCCAGCCACTCTCCACACCAAACCTGCCTCTGACACTTCCCTTGTTTCACCAACAACCAACACCGCACGCCTCGTCTCCCTCGCCTACACAAACCCCTCAGTGTGTACCATGTGTGCATGTGTATTTATGTGGTTTTTTAAGTGTGCGCATGGGGCTGCACGCATTGTGCATGCGCAGGGAAGATGCAGAAGGTGCGTGCACGGGGACACCATGTTGCACATGCACTGTGCATGTGAGAGTGAGACGTGAGCATGTGCTGCGTGCCATTATGCGCATGCGGCCAGCTTATGTCACATGCGTGGACCGGCACTCATCACATGGGTCCCAGGCACGCACCTTCCACATCTCCCCTGCGCATGTGCAACACACGTAGCCTCCATGCTCGCACCGCTGCGCATGCGCAATGCATGCAAGGACGCGCACATGTAGAAAAACACATAAATACACATGCACACGTGGTACACACTGAGTGGTTTGTGTAGGCGCGGAGACAGAAGGCGAGTTGTAGAGCAGGCGAGGGTGAGATCAGGACTATAACAGGTGAGGAGAGGTGTGCTGCAGAGCAGGTGAGAGAGAGGAGGGGAGGCAAGGAGCAGGCGAGAAAAACAGGAGGTGATCTGAGGAGCAGGCGGCAGGGAGAGGAGGTGAGGTGAGGTGAGGTGCAGGCATGAGGTGGAGCAGAGGAGCCGAGGGGCAGGGGAGAGGGGATCAGGGGAAGAACAGGAGGGGTGATGATGTGTGACAGGGAGGGAGAGGGCACAGAGGGCAGTGAGATGGAGCGGCAGGACATGGCAGGGGGGGAGGAGGGTGAGACACATGTTCAGTGGGACCCAGAGCCGCCAGGGAGAGGTGGTCCTGTGGTGGTGGCTACATGCCCATCGGGTGTGTCGCAGCCCATCCAGGGGCCACCCAGCGCCAAACGTAGGCGTATATCGGTGCCAGCCGAGGAACGGAGGAGGGCTGTTAGATTCAATGGAGGCAAGGAAGGAACTGTAAATACCACCTTTATTTCATAAAGCCAGGCCCGACACAGGCCGTGTTTCGTTTATGCCTTCATCAGGGGCTTTGGCTATAACAACATATAAAAATCTCATTAAAAACAAACAAAATCATGAAGTAAATTATAGGTATAATCATATGAGGCACTTCTAAACTTAAAAATACATAAAAACTCAAATATGAATAAATAAATCAATAAATAAATGTTAACTATTAAAGTACAGCGAAAGGTCTATAAACCAAAGGGCAGATAAATAAATAAATAAATACCTGCCTACGTGTATTACATGTAAAACCACACATATAAAAGCTTATAAACATATGGTCACATTAATAAATAATCAATAAATTACTGACTAATAACGCACAGCAAAATATCCATTGACTAAAGGTGGTATTTACAGTTCCTTCCTTGCCTCCACGGTTTTTACTGGGTTTGCTGTTGGTACGTGGACTGTGCTTTTCTGTTGGGCTGTTAGATTCAGCCAGCAGGAAAACAACATCCTAGCTGTAATACATCTTCCCAATGTATCGATATTTCCTTCAATTCTTCTGCACTTTTAAATACCACTTCAGTCATGGGTAACATCCCTACATCTTCCTCAGTAAAGACCGAAGCAAAGAATTCATTCAGTCTCTTCGCTATCACCTTGTCGCCTCTTAGTGCCCCTTTAACCCCTCTATCATCTAATGGACCAACTGACTCTCTCACAGGTTTTTTGCTACGAATGTACTTGAAAAAGTCTTTATTACGCATTTTTGCTTCCGCAGCAAGCTTCTTCTCAAATTCTCCCTTTGCCTGCCTTATCAATGTGTTGCATTTGACTCGCCAGTGCTTGTGCTGTTTCCAGGTTTCGTCGTTTGGCTCTTTTTCCCATTTCCTGAAAGATGCTTTTTTGGCAACAACAGCCTCTCTGACATCACCTTTAAACCATGCTGGCAGTTTTTTGGACTTCCTTCCACTTTTCTTAAAGCATGGAATACAGTTGGTCTGGGCTTCCAAGATAGTATTTTTCAACAACCCCCAAGCTTGATGTAAGTCTTTAACCTTTGCAACTGCTCCTTTTAGTGTTTTCTTAACTATTTTCCTCATTTTATCATAGTCTCCCTTTCGAAAGTTAAAAGGTAGTACTGTGGATTTCCTTACTATCCCTCCTCCACTTTTTAAATCAAAGGCGATCATGCTATGATCACTGTCTCTTGTACTAGATCTGGTGTTCCACTAAGGACTAGGTCTAATATGGCTTCCCCTCTGGTCGGTTCATGAACCAGCTGCTCCAAGAAGCAGTCATTTATTTCATCTAGGAACTTTATCTCCCTAGCATATCCTGCCATGACACTGACCCAGTCGATACTATATGACCATATGACAGGGGGACACAGACAGGAGGGACATACAACTAGGCCAGAAAACATTGACCTGGGGGGACCCGCACACACCACCTATAACCGCTATGACGTGTGTATGAGATTAGCTGTCCAGGGACATATCCCAGACCAGTGACAGAGGCAGCACCAGCAAAACCAGAGCAATGGCGTGGCTTGGGCCGTGGTTGCCATGGACGTGGGCGGCCACTCAGGTCATGATTGCGGGGAACAGTTCACTGTGTGCCAATAAAGATGACCAAACCTGATTATACCTATGTGCACGTCTCCGGTGTTTGCCACTGTACTCCCCTGAGTACCCTGTCCCCCATATTGTCACCCTGGTCACATGTGCCTCCCCATTTCCCTTAGGGGTGTGGTGTTTGCACTACCACCAATCAACGCACATATGTTATACCATGTCCTGTGTGCCATGCACCATGCCATGTGTGCACCCTTCTACCTATGCGTGGGGGTATACCCTACCTCTCCGGTCAAGCAGTAATATGTTTATGGTGGTACATGTATGTTTTAAGGATCTGTCACTCTCTCACACCCCATATCCTCTCCATTGCTCCACCCACATGTGTGTCATTCCCTCTGACCTACACCAGGGCCTATGTGGCTGTTCAGCCACAGATGATTGTGGAAGACACAGGCAGACATAGGTAACTAGCTACAGTCAGTTGTTCACTCTCCCCCTGCGCCTGTAGTGAGCCACTGATCCCCCTCCAGACCAACATCCACCTGTCTTGGCCTCATCAGCTATCCCCCTGGGCAGCTCCTGGGTACAGCAGTCCATCTTATCCTTCCTGCCACATACCTACTGCTAGCCTTTCCCTTCATCCTCCTATGAGTATGATGCATCAGATATGCAGCCTACACATCACAGGCAGCATGCATGTGACCATAGCAGACGGGCACCATCGCCACACATATGCGGCAGCTGGCAGGGACCCATAGTGCCCTGTGCTGTCCTGTGTTACCTCCCACTCTCCCACTCTCCCACCCCTCCACACCCCCCTCCTCCCCCCCTGGCACCTCCCACCCACCCACACCATCCTCCCCGCTCTCCTTCTCCTTCTCACCCCCCAAAATGTCACACAAACTCTCACCCTCCCCTCCGTCCCACCCCACCCCACCTTCCATCCCCTCCATGTCCCCGTCATCCTCTTCCGCCTCTACCGCCTCCTCCTCCTCTGCTGCCTCCTCCTCTTCCGCCTCCTCCTCCTCTGTCTCCTCTTCCTTCTCCTCTGCCGCCTCCTCCTCCTCCGCCTCCTCCTCCTCCTCTTCCTCCTCCTCAACCAGCTGGACTGCAGCTGTGGGGCATGTTGTGGGGGGTCCTGAGGTTGATGTCCCATCACCAGCAGCAGCAGTGTCTGTGGGGGAAGACAGTCATTAGCACACATCATGCAATTACGATGCCACATAAACATAGTGTGGCCTCCCACAGGCCGTTGGCCCACTGTGACATGATGTACTGCGCTGCAGGGGCCGCAACACTCACTGCCACGTTGCTGCAATGCCCTCCTTTGTAGCTGCTCGAGGACACCTGGGCAGTGCAGCCGCAACTCCCGTCCCTTTTTCTGTAGGTCCTCCACCTGGGTGGGAATGCAATGGGTGGGAACATTAAGGGCCAGATATCTCTGGTGGGTGCCCAACGCATATCACACATCACTGCGTGCAGCAGGGTGCTGCTGCTGTCATGCCAGTGGGTCCTCTACTACCTGTTGCCAGCACCGCCTGCATGTGTGGCTGTGGGTCTGGGCATGTGTGGGGTGCCACCTACGTGTTGTTTGGGCAAACCCTCGGACCACTCTTACCCAGATCCTACGCTCTGCTTGCATTGTATGGCAGCACCATGCCATGTGTGGGGTAGGTATGCTGATCTACAGGGGAGGTGTTTCTTGACCCCTGTGGGGTCTGGCACACACCTGTGTGTTTGCATGACCTACACACATCCGCAGACACACACACCATGCCACCATGATATCTGTATTGGAACATGTGTGATGTGTTCTGGTGTCACGCGGGGATTGGGTGACCCTGAACACATCACCAGGAGCCACTACCATAACACCAGGATGTCTTCTCTACCTGTGTGGACACAACTAGGGCCTCCTGTGAATAGGGCATTTGTAGCCGACTGCAACAGGAGCATGCACCAACACACCTAGCTGGGCTATAGACCTCTGTAATCAGGTCCAGGACCTCCTGGGGTTAGGGCAGAACTGTGAAACCCCAACTGGTGTAGTTACTCTGACACCAGGATTTATAATAGACCTCTGTAATCAGATCCAGGGCCTCCTGGAGTTAGGGCAGAGCTGTGAAACCCCAACTGATGCAGTTACTCTGGCACCAGGATTTATAATAGACCTCTGTAATCAGGTCCAGGGCCTCCTGGAGTTAGGGCAGAGCTGTGAGAATGAAACAGATGCAGGTACCCTGACACCAGGATCTCTAATTGACCTCTGTAATCAGGTCCATGGCCTCCTGGAGTTAGGGCAGAGCTGTGAAACCCCAACTGATGAAGTTACCCTGACACCAGGATTTATAATAGACCTCTGTAATCAGGTCCAGGGCCTCCTGGAGTTAGGGCAGAGCTGTGAAACCCCAACTGATGCACTTAACCTGACACCCTGTGATGCGCCTTCTATGGCCCATGCTCAGCGCCACCGTAGTCTACAGGACTAGGGTGAGTGGGTATGTTGGCATTACCCGCACACTACAGAGATGTGTCTAACTGTTACAGCCATGCAAAAAGGTGGCACTTCAGACACTCTTCCTGATGTTGTTGCACTGGGGATTCGAACCTATGAGAGCTGGATGTATAGTCATTGTACTAGCCAGTGTGCTATGCCTCTATGTCATAGCTAAAACTAACTACACAACAACTGCACGTCAATGCACATACATTCTGCTGCACATACATTCTGCTGTGCTTACTGGGATAGGGGAGACCCACAGCTAAGGCAGTTTCCAGGCTACATTACTATAGGCAAATGACTGTGGAGGCAGAAGTCATGGGTTTGATCCCACAGTGGTGTTATGTAAGAAGGCTGTCTGAGGCATTACTCTTTAATTTAAATCAGTGGCGTCTGAGGCATTTCCTTTTTTAATTTAAATTAGTGCTGCCAGCAAAAACACCCTCACAGTGCCATAACCTAAGGTGCCGCATAAGGCGCCCTATAAGGCACTCCATAGGGCACATTATAAAGTGCACTGTCCGCCAAAGCACCTTATAATGTGCCCTATAGGGCGCTTCATAGGATGCTGTATAGGGCGCCTTATGAGGCACCTTAAGGTTACAGCACTGTGACGGTATATTTTGCTGGCAGCACTGATTTAAATGAAAAGGAAAAGTCTCAGACAGCTGTATTAAAAAACACCACTGTAGGATCAAACCCATGACCGCTGCCTCCACAGTCATTGAAGTAACCAGTGGGCTACATCTCTATAGCTGCTAACATACCCCTGGCTGGCTACAGAAAGACTGCAGGTCACCACACAAACTGCTGTGGCTACCAGGATATGGTAAACCCACCCGTACCCATGATGCACTGCACATGCAGATCAGCAGTCTACAGCTGATCACAAGATGGGGTATGCACCCCCACAACACCATTGTCTGGTAGGGGGAACTGACCGTGTGCACCCCCACAGCACCTCAGCCTGGTAGGGAGAACTGACCGTGTATGTTACTGGCACAGAGTAGCTGAGGGTGAGGTGGGGAGGCCAGCACCAGGTCTGCAGCATGTGGCTTTGCTGAGATAGGCTATGCTGCAGGTTGCCATCAGTGCCAGTGTGTGATAGGTAGTCCTTGCAGACACACCTAGAACACACCTGTGTCCGTCTGTATTTCCCAGTCATGTATAGCCCTTGTGGACTATGATGCACCCAGAATAGTGCATATCCTGTGTGGGTGCCATGGTCACATGTTATAAGTGAAGGGGGGTGTTTGGACCCCAAGGCGGATTATGTAGTGTCACCCAACCCACCCTCTGTGGCTCAGGATGGGGGACAGGATCTCTCACCAACAGATCCACATTGTACATCTCTGCACTGGTGGCAGTAGAGGGGACCATCAACCCCAGTCCTGCTAGGGAACAGGCCCTACAGGGCAGTCAATGCAGATCTGTACACATCCATAAAACAATGGCAGACAGACAGAATGCTGGAGAAGCTCACCCCCCACCCCCCACCATCTGACATTCACCCGCAGAGGGCACAGTCAGTCTCCACCCTGCAAGGTGTTCCAACCATACACATGCTAACAGCAGACAGTCTGCCAGCTAATACATAGTGCATGCTCCTGGAGGAACTGTGTGCATCCAAAAATGGGATGTGAGCACACACACCAAGCAGGTATGTCAGTGATTAGGCCCCAGGAAAGAGAACCCATAAATATTACTTGAGAGAAATAGTGTATGGCACTATGGGGGAACCTAGCCATGCGATGGTCACTGCTCAGTCAGGATGAGAGTGACCTCCCAGCATGACATGCTGTGGCCACCCTGTCCGTGCAGGTGATGGTTGGGCACTACAATGTCCCAGCCATTGCCATATGCCCTGTGCAGATGCATCCTGCCCAAGCCACCCTGTCCAGGCCATACCCACAGTACCTTGCTCCTCATTATGCACATTGGCAGTCTAACACTGGAAACAGTGCAAGCAGTGTGGGCTCAGTAAGGTGTAGGCAGCCACAACACACTGGATAGACATACACACACTCCAACACTTACGCTAGCATTGTGCAAATATAGAGGTTTTTGTCAGCCCTGGCCGCCACACCAGTACTGGGCACAGTGCAGGCATGGCTATGGTACGCAATACCGTTGGGGTCACTCCCCGGGCTGGAAAACGCTGTCAAAAACCAAAACTGAAACACACTCCACAGATATCAGAAAGGTTGCTATGATGCAGCTCTGTCAACAAATTGTGTTTAACTTAGGATTTGTTATCTACCATTACTCATAGCAACCTTTTGATATATGTGTAACGTGTTCCCAAGTTTAGGGCGGCATTGCTAAGGTATGCAAGTGCTAGTATTGGGAGATGCTGCTCTGTGCAGGACCCAATAGCCTGACTCTCCATGAGGCTTTGGATAGTGGAGCCTGTGGGTATGGGTGTTTATGCCCCTGTTGGCCGCTGCTCTAGGGCTGAGTTTCCCAACTCCAGTCCTTTTGGGCCAAACACGGTTCAGGTTTTCATGCTGTCCCTAATGAATATGCATGAAATACATTTGGATACAGTGGGGGTGTTGCATACAATTGCAGCACAGGCATATTTATTAGGGACAGCATGACACCTGAATGGTGTTTGGTCCTCTAGGACTGCAGTTAGGAAAATGTGCTCTAGGGATTACACATGTTTATGGTGTCTGTGCCCTGTAAGGTAAAATATAGGCGTTTATGGCTTGTTTATTTAATCTGCAATAACAGTTCTGTCTTTATTACCACAGTTTAGTACTGGGTACAATATAGGGACGTGGTTTGCAGGAGCCACAACTGGGGCTTGAACCTGTGACTTTCTGCCCCTGAACAAACTGGCTATGTGTACTGCAAAAAACTGTTGCCACAGAGGCAGATCATTAGTGTTCGTTAGACAGACCTTGTCTGTTGCACCGCACGGCACCCACCTAAACAGGGTTTGGCCTTGGTCTGCTGTGGGCAGATGCCACTGCCCCCTCCACTACCAGCAACCCTCCGCCACCAGGCTGGCATGCCCTTATGCCAGTGGTGCTGGTGGTGCGCAGTCCCAGGCCATCCAGTGTGCCGGTAGGCAGCTGCCTATGGTGTGGGTTCTCGGGTAGGGGTGCCTACATGGACATGCACACTTCCCCCCGGCACCACCTGCCAATGTTATGTGCCCTTGGGGGTACCTGCTGGGTAATATCCCCTGTGACACTGTGGGACACACACTCGTGCCCATGTTAGACCCTCGTCAGTTGCTGTCTTGCTGCTTTACAGTTTCGGCATTCCTATGTGCCACCTAGGCATCTGCCTAGTCCGCACTGTGCCCTAGCTGGACCACAGCATAACAAACCTGCCCAATATAAACGACAAAACCCTGATCACCTCTATTTCACTGTGGGATCATTCACTTTGTAGGGGGACAGAGCATAGCCCCTTTCAAACATGATATCTTCCTTTTTACGCTTTGTCAGTAGTGTTGCTTTATGTTTATCATTAGTAGCACTATTGGCCAGCTTGGTTATGGGGATTTCAAATGTGGTTCTGGTCATTTAATATATTTATTTGCCTTTTTGGTTCCTGCACATGTATCACTACTATCACTTTTCTGGGTTTCCCTGCCTTTGCTGTACATTGCTGACTGAAATTATTTCTCTCTCCTGCAAATGTGTCTCTAGCCCGAGGTTTTCACTGGCGCTAATTTTCAGACCTTCATTTCACGGCGTTAGTGTGCATGGGGCCTCTCCCTGCCCACTCTCTGCCCATTGACCCCTCATCTCCGCCCTCTGGGGTGCCTTACTCCGCCCTCTGGGGAGCCTTACTCCACCCTCTGCACACCTTAACACCGCCGCAGACATTATCGCGCGATACAGGACATTCTCGCACGGTAAAGCGTCATTATCACGCGTTAACATCACGTATCGCACGATAACATCACAGCTGCGCTGTTAGCGCCGTTTAGTAAACATACCCCTATGTGTGCTTTTTTTAAACACCATGGCCAGCAGCAGTGTTCCCACCACTAGATTCTTTTTAGCAGCAATGGCATTAAAACCTTAGTGAAATTAACAGGGAATATTGACCTGTTTATTTTTAATATTCATATGCTCATCCTTGCCCCAGCGTTTCTGGGGGAAAAGAATAGTAGTTCATACATATCAGTGTTAGAAAATGAAAACCGGAGCCAGAGATTATCTGCTTGCCTGTGGGCAATTTGAGAGGACTGACCTTGGCCCTTCTTCCTGAGATGGGAAGGCACAAGGGTAAGTTTTGGGTTTGAAGGGAAAATGATACAGGGTCACCATTTCTTGACACAGCGTCGTCTGGGACCTGGGAAAATGTTTGTAACTCTTTCAGTTAAACCACCTACAGTCCTACACTGATACACAATACAAGGCTGTATACCAGATCTATTTAATTTCAAAAATATTTGCCTCAATATATTTGATACTTCTTTAAACAATTTTTAATTTATTTTTTAGCATTTAGCTCTCGCCTTTCCAGTGGTAGTTCAAGGCGAGTTACATTCAGGTATGTTGGTATTTCCCTGTCCCCAGAGGGCTTACAATCTAAGTTTGTACCGGAGACAACAGATGTGAGCACAAAGGTACTGAGCTAAGCAGTGGCCCTTTAAGAGTCAAAGAATGGTCTAGCTGTGGACATTGTGGAGACCAGCACTTTGGCAGGTTTTGTACATGCTTGGGATAGATGTGGTGGACAGTGGCTGGAGGAGAGTAGAGAGAAGGTGGAAGACACAGGCAGGAGGAAAAGAGCTGGTGATGATTTATGGGTGGGAATTTGAATGCTCATCTCATGACATTAAGGGGTATGTTTACTAAACTGTCCTAATGTTACCGGCACTAGTTGCAGCGATAATGTGAAGAATGCCATATAAGGAGTGGGCGTTCCAGTCCTAAGGTAGCAAGAATATTTATTGCGCGATAGTGTGCGCCATGGCATGTTAACGCGCGTTAACCCTAAGTACATGCCAGTGCAGTGTTAGAAGCTATAACAATGTAGTCCACTGGTTACTGCAATGACTGTGGAGGCAGAGGTCATGGGTTCAGTCCTGCAGTGGTGTAATCTAAAAAGGCTGTCAGAGGCATTTTCTTTTCATTTAAATCAGTGCTGCCAGCAAAAACATCTTCACAGTGCTGTAACCTAAGGTGCCTCATAAGGCGCCCTATAAGGTGCTCCATAGGTCACATTTGAAGTGCCCTGTCTGCCAAGGCACCCTATAATGTGCCCTATAGGGCGCTGTATAGGGCACCTTATAGGGTGCCTATGAGGTACCTTAGGCTACAGCACTGTGAGGGTGTTTCTGCTGGCAGCACTGATTTAAATTAAAAGAAAATGCCTCAGACAGCCTTTTTAGAGTATACCACTGCAGGATCCAACCCATAACCTCTGCTTTCACAGTCAGTGAAGTAACCAGTAGGCTACATCCCTATAGCTACTACCACACTGCTGGCTGGCTACAGAAAGACTGCAGATCACCACACAAACTGTCTGCTATAGTTACCAGGTTAGGGTAAACCCACCCATACCCATGATGCACTGCACATGCAGATCCGCAGTCTACAGCTGATCACATAATGGGGTATGCACCCCCACAGCACCTAGGCCTGGTAGGGAGAACTGACTGTGTGTGTTACTGGCACAGAGTAGCTACAGACCGTGAAATTGTGCGGGTACTGTGCTCACCCTGAGGGTGAGGTGGGGCACCCAGCACCAGGTCCTCAGCACCTGGCTTGGCTGAGATAGACTATGCTGCAGATTGCCATCAGTGCCAGTGTGTGATAGGTAGTCCTTGCAGATACACCTGTGTCCATCTGTATTTCCAAGTCACGTTAAGTCCTAGTAGACTATGATGCACCCAGAATAATGCATATCCTGTGTGGGTGCCATGGTAACATGTTATAGGTGAAGGGGGGTGTTTGGACCCAAAATCAGATTATGTAGTGCCACCCAACCCACTCTCTGTGGCTCAGGGTGGGGGGACAGGATCTCCCACCAACAGATCCACATTGTACATCTCTGCAATGGTGGCAGTAGAGGGGACCATCAACCCCAGTCCTGCTGGGGAACAGGCACCCTACAGGGCAGTCGATGCAGATCTGTACACATCACATAAGGCAATGGCAGACAGGCAGAATGCTGGAGAAGCCCAGCTGCCCCCTACCACTATCTGACATTCACCAGCAGAGAACACAGTCAGTCTCCACCCTGCAAGGCACATGCACATACTAACTGCAGACAGTCTGCTAGCTAGTACATGTTCCTGGAGGAACTATGTGCACACAAAAATGGGATGTGAGCACACACACCAAGCAGGTATGTCAGTGATTGGGCCCCAGAAAAGAGAGCCCATAAATATCACATGAAAGAAATAATTTATAGCACTATGGGGGAACCTAGCCATGCCGTGGTCACTGCTCAGTCAGGGTGAGAGTGACCTCCCATGCTGTGGCCACCCTGTCCGTGCAGGTGGTGGTCGGGTACTACAGTGTCCCAGCCATTACCCTATACCCTGTGCAGATGCATCCTGCCCATGCCACCCTGTCCAGGCCATACCCATAGTACCTTGCTCCTCATTATGCACATTGGCAGTTTAACACTGGAAACAGTGCAAGCAAGCAGTGTGGGCTGAGTAAGGTGTAGGCAGCCACAACACACTGGATAGACAGACACACACTCCTACACCTATGCCAGCATTGTGCAAATATAGAGGTTTGTGGCAGCCCTGGCCGCCACACCAATCCTGGGCAGAGTGCAGGCATTGCTATGGTACACAAAATGTTTGGGGTCACTTCCCAGGGTGGTAAACACTGTCAGAATCAATAACTGAAACACACTCCACAGATATCAGAAAGGTTGCTATGATGAATCTCTATCAAGAAATCGTGTTTAACTTAGGATTTGTTATCTGACATTAATTATAGCAACCTTTTGATATATGTGGAACATGTTCCCAAGTTTAGGACGGCATTGTTAAGGTATGCAGGTGCCAGTATTGGGAGATGCTGCTCCGCACAGGGCCCAGCAGCCTGACTCTCCATGAGGTGTTGGATAGTGGAGCCTGTGGGTGTGGGTGTTTTTACCCCTGTTGGCCTCTGCTCTAGGGCTGAGTTTCCCAACTCCGGTCCTGGTGGGCCAAACACTGTTCAGGTTTTCATGCTGTCCCTAATGAATATGCATGAGATACACTTGCATACAATGGGGGCAGCACATACAAATGCTGCACAAGCATATTTATTAGGGACAGCATGAAACCTGAATGGTGTTTGGCCCTCCAGGACTGCAGTTGGGAAACTCTGCTCTAGGGATTGCACATGTTTATGATGTCTGTGCTCTGTAGGGTAAAATATAGGCGTTTCAGGCATGTTTATTTTATCTGCAATAAAGGTTCTGTCTTTATTACCACGGTTTAGTACTGGGTAAAATGTGGGGGCAGGGTTGGCAGGAGCCACAGCTGGGACTTGAACTTGTGACCTTCTGCTCCTGAACAGGCTGGCTGTGTGTACTGCACCAAACTGTTGCCTCAGGGGCAGATCATTCCCTGGGGATACCATGACTGTTCGTCAGACAGACCTTGTCTGTTGCAGTGCACGACACCCACCTAAATGGGGCTTGGCCGTGGTTTGCTGTGGACAGATGCCACTGCCCCCTCCGCCACCAGCACCCCTCCGCCACCATGCTGACATGCCCTTATGCCGGTGGTGCTGGTGTTGCGCAGTCCCAGGCCATCCAGTGTGCCGGTAGGCAGCTGTCTATGGTGTGGGTTCTCGGGTAGGGGTGCCTACATGGACATGCGCGCTTCCCCCCCCCCCCCCCCGGCACCGCCTGCCAATGTTATGTGCTCTTGGGGGTACCTGCTGGGTAATATCCCCTGTGACACTGTGGGACACACACTCGTGCCCATGTTGGACCCTTGTCAGTTGCTATCTTGCTGCTTTACAGTTTTGACATTCCTATGTGCCACCTAGGCATCTGCCTAGTCCGCACTGTGCCCCAGCTGGACCACAGCATGTGCCGCCTGCAGCCCCCTGTATCCCATTTACAGCATCAGTATAGTTGCCCTTTCCTATGTGCCCACTCTGCTGTTGCTGCACATGTGCACGCCATAACAAACCTGCCCAATATAAACGACAAAAACCCTGAATCACCGCTATTTCAATGTGGGATCATTCACTTTGTAGGGGGACAGAGCATAGGCCCTTCAAACATGATAGCTTCCTTTTTACGCTTTGTCAGTAGTGTTGTCAGTAGTAAAGGCTGTTAGTGTAGCTGGGTTTAAAAAAGGTTTGGACAAGTTTATTTTATTATTTATTTATTTATTACAGTTGCTTATATACCGCACTATTCGGCATCAGCGCGGTTTACAGAATAACAAAATGACCAAAACACACAGTCTGTTTGGTTTTATATCGAACAGGGGTAAAAACTTGGATAACAGGGTTGAACTATATACATGAAGTAATAATTCCTATAACATGGTTGGCCTATACAATAAATAATGAATCCGTTGAGCTATATGTAGTATCATGAATACCTAAGATATTGTGAGCATGAGCTGAAGGAATGCGGTGTTTCTTAGGTGGTGCTATCTAGATTCATCGCTGGCAGGGTAGTATTGGAGGAAGAGGTGAAATTTAATTGCTTTCCTGAATTGGGTCAGGTCTGAAATAGCTCGAATGTCTGGAGGGAGCACATTCCAGCATTTGGGGACGTAAAGACTGAAAGCCCTATTTGCCGTAGTGCTATTGCATTTAGTCAAGGTCTTCGGGATTATTAGTAGATTTATGGCTGTTGACCTCCTGGCTCTGTTGGGGGGCACTGTATGGATGAGCTCAGTAAGTGCCGTGGAGGATAGGCGCCTGATGGCCTTGAATGAGAGGAGTAACGTTTTGAAGATAATCCTTCCGTGTATTGGTAGCCAATGAAGCTGTTTTAAAATAGGAGTCACATGGTCACTTCTGGAGGCTCCATGGAGTACCCTTGCAGCAGCATTCATGGCCAGTTGTAACGGGTTTAGCGTGGATTGCGGGAGACCTTGTAAGATGGAATTGGCAAAGTCAAAATGCGGTAGGATCAGTGCTTGGTATATGGTCCGGAAGTCATCTGGCTCCAGTAGGGAGCGCAGATGCCTGAGTGAACGGATTTTGAAATAGACAGCTTTGACAATGTTGCCTATATGACATTTCATGTCCAGATGTTGGTCTAAGGTGACTCCCAGGTATTTTATTGTATCTTTGGTTTGTAATTCCGCTTCCTTGACCCTTATATGGGATGGTGGGGTAAAGTCTGGGTCTCTAGAGATGAACAGTACTTCCGTTTTCTTGTTTATTTATTTATTTATTTAACAACTATTTCTATACCGCTCTTTCACAAGTATCAAGTGCGGTTTACAATGAACAGTATGTTATATGGTATGGATAGTATCATACCAAGTCATTTTACATAGAACAGATGAACTAGGTACAGATAACAGTATAAAGTTTAAACAGTAAATTATTAAACTATTATAACATATATACATAGTAAATATATACAAATTGTATCATATGTCGCGTGTGGTTGTATACTTTATAAAAGCTTCAGGCACGTGGGTATATGTTGTTTGAATTGTAGTAGTTAACCTGCGTCTCTTTGTGTCGTCTGGCCAGTCTCTGATCCTTGGTTGTAATGCAATGAGAATAAATGGGTTTTCAGTTTTTTTCTAAATTCCTTTATGTCTGATAGTGAGCGAATGTTGTCAGGAAGGTTATTCCAGAGGGTAGGAGCTGAGTGTGAGAATGCTCTCATGTTGGTTTGTTTTTTTGCTTTTGTGTAGTCTTTTGGTACTGCTATAGTGTTAGTGTTTCTACTTCTTTGTGATCTTTTATCTATTCTATCTTGATGAGTGTATTGAGTATAGTTGGCGCTAAGTTATTTATTAGTTTAAATGTTGTAAGTAATATCTTATATTTTATTCTGCTGTGGATAGGTAGCCAATGGAGTTCGGCTAATGTCGGTGTGATATGTTCAATTGAGCTTATATTCATTATTATCCTTGCTGCGATGTTCTGAGTTAGTTGTAATTTTTTAATATTTTGCTTTGTGATGCCATTAAGGATTAGATTTGCAAAATCAAAGTGTGGGGTGATGATGGCTTGTATTATGGTTATGAAGTCTTGTAAGTGGATTAATGGTCTTAGTTGTTTCAAGGTCTTAAGTTTGTAGTGTATGTTTTTTGTTAGATATTTTATGTGAGAGTCCATGTTAAGTTTATTGTCAAGTATCACACCCAGGTATTTTATTTCCTTTTTTATGTTGATCTCATGGTTATCAAGTGTGATGGTGTTTGGGGGTGTGTATGTTTGGTTTTTAGTAATATATAGAACGTCAGTTTTTGAGAAATTAATGTGTAAGTTCTGTTCATTGAGCCATATTGTTAGTTCTTTAAAGCACTCTGTTATCTGTTGTAGTGGAGGGTGTGGGATTTTAAATGGTAGGTAGAACATTATATCGTCAGCGTAAATATGATAATGAACGCTATGACGTTTAAAGATATTGCTTATTGGCTGTAGGTAAATGTTAAACAAAAGTGCTGATAGTGCAGATCCCTGTGGGAGGCCTTGTGTTTGGTCGAATGTGTTAGATGTCTGGTTAAGAATTCTTACTGTTTGGGTTCTGTTTGATAGGTAGGATTTGAACCAGTTATGGACAGTTGATGTGATTCCTATTTGTTGAAGTCTGTTAAGCATTGTTATGTGGTTTACACTGTCAAATGCGGCAGAGATGTCGAGGAATACTAGGATGAAGGCTTGTTTTGTGTCATCGATTCCTCTTAGTAGGGTGTCATAAAGGACTGTTAGCAGTGTTTCAACTCCATGGAAAGGTCTGAAGCCATATTGGTGTTCGTCAAGGAGGTTCAATGTATCAATGTATTCCTGTAGTTGTGTTTGAACTATTTTTTCAATAAGTTTGGCCATCAAGGGAATGCTCGATATGGGTCTATATGATTTTGGGGATAATTTGTCTAGTGTTTTATTTTTAAGTATTGGTCTTATTTGGACATGTTTGAGGGATGGTGGTATATATCCTTCGTCTAGTGATATGTTAACCATAGGGAGGATGAAGGGAGAGAGTATTGAGAGTGTCTTTTTTATCCAGTCAACTGGGCATGGGTCAAGGTATGAGGTAGTTGTATTTATGTTAGATATGGTTGTTTTAAGTGTGGTCTTTGAGATCAGGCTGAAGTTGGACCAGTTATCAGGGGTTGTTTGCTTCATATCGGTGTGTGTTGTTGGGGGGTTATTTGTTTGTATTTTTGTTTTATTAATATAGTATTGAGCTAAGTCTTGTGGGGTTATATCTATGGATATTTCATCTGAATTGTACGTTTTGTTTGTTAGTTTCTGAATTATACAGAATAATTCTCTTGGTCGGTTAATTGAATTGTTGAGTAAGTTAGAGTAGTAGTTTCTTTTAGAATTGTCTATTGTTACTTTATATGTATGAAGGGTATTTATGTATTTCTCATGAGTTGTTGGTGATTTGTTTTGCCTCCATTTCCTTTCGTCCATTCTTAGTTGTCTTTTGAGATTTTTAAGTGTCATGTTAAACCATGGGACATCTTTTTTATCAGTTATATTGTCATTTCTATTATGTTGAGACAGATTAGGTTTTTTTTCTGCTGCCAGTGAGATAGTTTTGTTCCAGGTTTTGATAGTTTCTTCTAAATTTGTGGGAGTCAGGGTGAGGTGAGGAATTATTTGATCTAAGAATTCTTCTTCGTTAAACTTTCTAAATCTTTTATTTTGTGGAGGTTGTGTTCGTTTAGTGTGAATGTTGTCAGGGATGGTGATATTGAATTTTAGAAGGTAATGGTCTGACCAGGGGACTGGTATGTTTGAGAGTGATTTGGGGTTATATAGGTTGTGGAGTGAGTTTGGTAGGAATACCATGTCAAGAGTTTTTCCTTTATTATGTGTTTGTTCTGTTATTATTTGGTGGAAATCCAAATTGCTTACTGCTTCAGTGAAGTGGTTTGGTTGGTTGTTGGGTGTAGAAGGGAGATTAAAGTCACCCATCAGTATTATTGGATTTGTGTCCGTGGATGATGCTAGTAGTTCAATTAGGTTATCAGTGTTGTCTGTATTGTATTCAGGGGGTCTATATATTAGGCATAATTTTGTGGATTTAATTTTTATAGTTAGTGTGTCTACATTATCAATATTGTTGGATGAAATTAGTTTTGCGTTAAGATTTTTCCTTATTATTATTAGTACTCCTCCACCTTTTTTATTTGTTCGGTGGGTATGGAAGATCTCGTATTCGGTTGACTTTAGTTGGTTCATGAATACTGAGTCTGTATCTTTGAGCCATGTTTCTGTTATACAGACAATATCTGTTTTATTATCATTGATGATATCTGTAAAGATTGGTAATTTGTTTCTCATGGATCTTGCATTGATCAGTTGGCAGGTGAGTGTTGTGTAGTTCTGAGTATAAGTTGGTTGTGGTTGCTTGGGGTTGTTGTTAGGTTCAATTGTTATATAGACTAGTCTAGGTTGTTTGGGTTTGGAGTTGGTCCAATTTTTGAGTAGAGGTGTTGGATGGTCATAGCGTGATGTACTTTGTATTATTGGAATAGGTCTATTATAGCTATTTCTTATACATTTTGTTAGGTTTATCAGTGTGAGGATAAATAGACAAATTAATATAATCCTGATAGGGGAGGAAGGTTGAGTAGGCATTGTTTAATTTCTAGTTTGTTTTGGGGATTGTCTGGGAATTAGTTCTGAGAATGATTTTGTGTTAATTGGGTGTGTTATATATCTGGTGCTTAAGTCTTTTGAGCTGTGGAAATAGAGTGATGGTGATGTGTGTGTCTGATAGGAGTGATAAAATCTAGTAGGGTGATGTTGCAAAAATGTTATTGATAATAATGTTGCATTAAAGTTACTGGCAACAGTAAATACAATGTAACCTACTGACAACAGTAAAGCAAAGTGGTGTTCTAATTCTAAGTCAGAAATGAATTGCTGACAACTGTAATTCCAATACTGATAGTAATTCTAATACTAACAACAGTGTTCTAATACTAAGTCAGAATTGAATTACTGACAACAGTAAGTGTAAAATTCTGACCACAGTAATGTCACAGAGAAGCATCAATATTTAAATCAAAATTGAGGTACTGACAACAGTAATTTTAGGATAAGTTATTGAGGACAGTAAATCAATGTAGATTTCTGACAATTTCAGATAATATGAGTGAGATACTGACAACAGTAATTACAGGGTAAAATACTGACAACAGTAAGTCAATGGGTTAGTTATTTGGTGGTAGTTGTGATTCTGTAATGCATTAATGGTAATAGGGAATTTGTGATGAGTTAAACAGGTAACCTGGGGGTAAAATACTGACAACAGTAATATTCAGGGATAGGTTGGGGACAGGATGTATAAGACTAACAATAGTGTGTTCTTCAAGTTATAATAATTAGTTTAGTCCGGCAATTTCAGCTGTTCAAAATGAGTCTGTTAAGAAGAATAACGTTATTCTGGTAAAGTATACTTACTGCGATTTGTGATGCACTTGGTTCCTTGCTTCCACGCGAGCTCAACCCTAATAGCTCAAAACCTCCGCATTCTTGTGCTGAATGCGGAGGTTTTGTGAAAGGTCCATAAACCATTATTAAGAAGGGACCCAGGATATCAATGCTTGACCCCTAGTACAAGCATTGCAGAACCTGTGTCTTTTGGGGAAACTGCTAGGTACGTATGACCTAGATTGGCCACTGTTGGAAACAGGATACTGGGCTTGATGGACCTTGGTCTGACCCAGTATGGCATATCTTATGTTCTTATATGTTGCTTTATGTTTATCATTACTATCACTATTGGCCAGCTTGGTTATTGGGATTTCAGATGTGGTTCTGGTCATTTTATGTTTATTTGCCTTTTTGGTTCCTGCACATGTATCACATGTATCGCTTTTCTGGGTTTCCCTGCCTTTGCTGTACATTGCTGACTGAAATGGTTTCTCTCTCCTGCAAATGTGCCTCTAGCGCGAGGTTTTCACTGGCGCTAATTTTCAGACCTTCATTTCACGGCATTAGTGTGCATGGAGCATCTCCCCGCCCACTCTCCGCCCATTGACCCCTGTTTCTGCCCTCTGGGGAGCCTTACTCCGCCCTTCAGACCCGGCATTCACAGCATTAGTGTGCCTTAATGCTGCTGCCGACGTTATCGTGCGATACATGATGTTATCGCATGATAATGTTACATTATCACGCAATAACGTTACATATCGTGTGATAACGTCGGCGCTGCTATGTTAAGACGGTTTAATAAACATACCCCTAAGTAGTAGTAGTCATCTACCCAAAGTGGTAGAGTAGCAGAGGAAGAATCCAAGGCTGGGCAAATCAGATGAGCCAACTGGTCTGTATCTGCCATTCTTTACTGTGTTTCTATGTAAAGATATGTCTAAATATCAATACTGAGACTATCCTGATTTTTCTTTGTCTGGATAAAGCTATTTTCTTTTATGAATGATATAACAAATGCAACTTCTCTGCCTGACTATTTTTCAGCCCTTTCCTTTTTCTGTAATTAAAAATAAATAAATAATTTCCCATGAGGGTTAATTGGTAGGTAAATCTTCTGGGTCCCCAAGAAGGAAGAAACCCCCTGAGAGGGTTTGGAACCTTATTGTCCACTCCACCCCTAGTTGTAGGATCAGGTCATGAAAGGAAATAATTCTTAAGAGATCAGAGAAGGAGATGAGAGGCTGTACCTTGTCACTGCTTCAAGGAGTTATGTTGTAAGTCTGTTTTTGGATTGTAGGTATTAATCTTTTCAACTAAGAGTAACATTTTTTATATTTGAAAATCACAAGTTTTGTATGCTGGGTTCTCCCTTGGTTGGGAGGTCACAGATATACTGGAAATCTGTCTCAAGAGGGAAGGATTCTACATGAATGAACAAGTGTTTGCATGGCCTGGTTAACTAGGGGACCACAATAATTTAGGTACATGGTATGAGTCTGGCACTAGGGTTACTAACTGACTCCTGATTTGCCTGACAAGGCTGATACATTCCTGAGTTTACCCCACTACATGCAGGGACTTTTAATTTTACTTTTCATATGAACTATATGTGGGAAATCAGAACAAGCTTTTGTATGCAATGGGGTAAATCTAGGACTGGATCCGCACTGTTGAGCAAATCTGGAGCCGATTGGCAACCCTATCCAGTACAAAGTGCAACCTGGAAATCATCCTCCATTGAATTTGAATCATTATGGGGGTTTTTTCTTGCTAACATAGTGGAAAAAATCAAGCCCAATTGGAAAGGGGTGCAAGCTTGGCAGTTAACAGCATCAATACCTGCTCAGTGTGCGGTGTCGTAGTATAGTTTTCAAGGAAGCTTAAAGGCAGCAACTATCTGCTAAGTGACAAGAATTTACCTCCTCTCACCAAATTTCACTTCCTGATAGCTTTCAAGAGGAGCTTAGCTGCTGCAGGGTTTGACCAAAGCCAGTTTGGAACACACTCTTTTCACACTGGTGCTACAATAAGCTATTCAGGATATATCTCCTGCCAAGATCAAGAAGACTGGGTGGGCATTGACAATTAATATTTCCCTCATACATATGAAGAGGCTGGCAAATCAGTGAGGGGGTTTAGTCTAATGCTGTTTCTTAGTTCTGCAGGTACGTGTAGAGAGACATGAACTGTCTGGATAAGTGGGCCAGTAAGAAGGCTTGCTCCAAGACGTATGGATAGTGTGAAGGCGCAGAGCGGGTTCCGGAGCTGGAGTCTGTCCTGCGTCTGCATTCGAAGCATCGCAACTCCTTTGCTGGATTCCTGGCCAATGCACCACTGTGGAGGCGCAGAGCAGGTTCCGGAGACAACTGCAGCACTCGGTTCACCGACCTGGATCCCAAAGCTGAAGTCCAGTTTGGATACTGCAGGAAAACACCAAAGCAGGTTCCTTTGGAATCACAGTAATTTCCAGCAAACAATCTTTTGGCCCACACCTCTAAAAACTCCGGGCTTTGCTTAGCCCCAGGGCCGGGCACGGTCTCTCTCTCTCTCTCTCACAAAGCAAAACAGTTCCTCTCTCTCTCACAAAGCAAAACAGTTGAGGAGAGTAATGAAAACAAAGTTACAAATAGTCCTTTTAAACCATCAGGGTTTGAACCCTCAGTCTTTTGCAGATCAAAGCAGTGTTGCTCCACTAGACAGTCAGCAATGGTGTAGCAGACCTTCCCTTCCCCTCCCCCCTTCCAGGTTCACTGTAAACTGACTGAACCTGCCCCAGGGCTAAAGCCTTCACTGCCTCCCCAAAAGTACCTCCATGGGTTCCAGGTCCTTGTACTCTTCGTACTCCAAAGTTTCCATGGGTTCTTCCTTCTCGGGTCCTCTTCCCCCTTCCCTTAGAAATATTGGGAGCTTTTCTAGGGCATGACTATGCGACCCCTCCCTCCGCCAGCCTCTCTTTTGTTCCAAGGTATAGTTCCTGGTGAGCCAGGGAAACTGAGCCAGCTCTGGATCCTGCAGCGGATAAGTGGACTGGCTTGGCTCCTGCCCAGCAGGGGATTTGGAAGGGTTCGATCCCTCTTCTAGAAGCCAGGCTGGGGTTTTATTGAACTTGCTGGCTTTGGGCTTTCCCCGGGGTTGCAAGGGAGCCTGCACTATTCCAAAGATACTTCTCCCTTGACTATCAGGTAGCTGATCATCACAATAGTCTGGATCTTTGAAAGAGCTGGGGAAAAGTGTCAACTGCCTGGGGCATTAACAAACATTGCCCAGGGCAGGATGCCAGCTTATGATTCCATGTAGTAAGTTTTGTAAATAGTTTACCCCTGTTATCCAAGTTTTTGTGCCCTGTTACCTGTAAACTCATACGTGTTAACTGTACTGAGCATTTTGTTCCATGTAAACCGCGCTGATGATGAATAGTGCGGTATGTAAGAGACTGTAAATAAATAAATAAATAAATAAATAAAATAAATTCCCTACCCAGGGCCGGACCGATCATTAGGAAAACTAAATATCTGCCTAGAACAGAAGCCTCTGGGTGACATTAGTCAATCAGAGCTAAACAATAGATTCTAACAGCCAGGGAGAGGGGGCATAAGGCTTAAGGTTTACCTAGGGTGCCGACAACTTGAATCAACTTGGGCTGACCCTGCCCCTGCCATTCCTGCTACAGCAGTGGCTTGATCATCAAACTTTCACACAACCACTAGCTTATAGCTGTATCAATAGTACGGAAACCCAGTTGGTTGCATCAGAACTTTGGGCATGGCTGCCAGACTACAGTGGCATCAGTAGCAAGAGATCTCAGCTGACTGCATGAGAACTTCAGAAGGGGATCTCCTCCTCCAATGCAGGTAGCCAGAACTTTGGATGGAGACCTCCTACCCAGGCTGCTTTGGATAGCAGTTAACTTGGCAATGGGCCTGTGCTCAGAACCCAAAAGAGGTACAGGTGCTGTGACACAGAAGAACAGGAATAGTGTAAGTTGAATTGACAGCAGGTATTATGTGGAATCTTAAGCTCAACCAGGTGGTATCCTAATGCATTTGGATAACAACAATTTGATCAGAATTTCTGGCATTCATCTGATGAAATAATAAAGAAGGATTTTGTTCTCTTGAAATCTGGTTTTTTTTTTTAGCACAACAAATATTTGATTTGACATCATTCTTAGGCTAGTATAGAGTCATGTGTGGTCCCCTGACAAGTGCATATAACCGAATGAGTAGATAAATTCATCAATAGGGTATTGGGAGAAATCCAAATTAGGCTAATACCTGCCTGATAGCACACCCTTACCTGACATTGGCAACAACATATTCAGCTTTGAGCTGAAAGAAAGAATTCAATTTTGCTCTCACTCTTCAATAATAGACAGCTGCATTATAGTGTTGTAGAAGGATCAAATGGAAACCACTGCCTATAGCCACTAAATGTAGTTTGGATAGCCAGAGGACTGACTGGGTAGTAGGATGTGCTTTTCTTTGAAATGAAAGCAGGGATCTCAGCGAAACAGGTTCCCATCAATAGTGCACATCCTTTTATAAGTGTGCGCACTATTGAACAATAATGCACGCTCTTTTCCAAGAGTGTGCACTATCATGCAATAGTGCGCATTATTCTCTATTATGTAATAGTGTGCGTTCTTGCAAAGGAGTGCACAACTGAGGAAACATGATACAAAATGAAAAAAAAATGAAAATAAAAAATGAAACAAAATGAAATAACATAAGAAATGCCATAATGGGTCAGACCAAGGTCCATTAAGTCACTTAATCTTCCATTGTCTCAGCAAAATCCAAATTATCTATGTCCTTGTTTAATGTACATTGCCAAGTTTAAGTTACAATGTAAATCACTTTGACTGAAATGATAAAGGGGTATAAAAGGCTTGTTAAATAAATAAATAAAGCCCAGTATCCTGTTTCCAAGAGTGGCCAATCCAGGGCACAAGTACCTGTCAGGTTTCCAAAAAGGCACACAGGTTCCACAATGCTCATCCCGGGGTAAGCAGTGGATTTACCCGGTCCTCATTAATAATGGTTTATGGACCTTTCCTCCAGGAATTTGTCCAAACGTTTTTTAAACCCAGCTACACTAACAGCTTTTACTACATCCTCCAGAGTTTGATTACACATTGAGTAAAAAAAAATATTTTCTCGTATTAGTCTTAAATGGGTTACATTGTAGCTTCATTGCATGTCCTCTAGTCTTCTACCTTTTGATGGTGTAAACAACCGATCTACGTTTACCTATTCCACTCCATTCATTAGTTTATAGACCTCTATCATATCTCCCCTCAGCCGTCTCTTTTCTAAGTTGAAGAGCCCTAACTTTTAAGCCTCTTCTCATAAGGGTATCCTTCCATCCCATTTCCAGTCACCTAAATAGAGTTAGGAGGCAAGATCCAAGATCTTGAAAATCAACTGCCACAGAGTGGTCACATTTACCAATCTAATGAAAATTGGTGGTTATCTATAGGAGGGCTTCACATCTGGTTTGTTAGTTCAATGCACACTAAATTGAGGCGTGTGTCTTAAATTTGGTTAGTTTGCACTATAAATTCCCTTTTGAAACAAACATGTGAAACTAACTGAAAACATATGAAAATTAAAAATGAAATTCTTGCCTGTGCACATCCCTAATATCAAGTTGCTCAAAAAGGGGGCATTATTAGAGTTGTGAAACTTAGGGGTATGTTTACTAAGCAGTCTTAACGTGCGCCCGGCGATAGTGTGCAGGATGCCATAAAAGGAGTGGGCGTTCTGGTCTAAACGTAGCAAACCGGGATTATCGCACGATAACGTGCGCTGCGCACATTATCGTGCGATGGATTGAGCTATGCACGTTAACGTGCGTTAATCTTAAGTAGGTGCGCTGACATTAAAGCAGAGCAGCAGAGGTGTAGCACATTGGTTAATACACTGACTGATGGCAAAGGGGTCATAGGTTTGATCCCCCAGTGTGCCTAATGAATAAGGCTGGCTGAGGCATCACCCTTTACGTTTAAGCAGTGCTTTGTGAGGCATTTTATTTTTATTTTAATTAGTGCTGCCAGAAAACACACCTTCACAGTGCCGTAACCTAAGGTGCCGCATAAGGCACCCTATAAGGCACTCCAGAGGGCACATTATAAAGTGCACTGTCCTCCAAGGCACCCTATAATGTCCCCTATAGGACGCCTTAAGGTTACAGCACTGTGAGGGTGTTTTTGTTGGCAGCACTAATTTACATTAAAAATAGACAACACCTCAGACAGTCCTATCAAATGACCCCACTGTGGCATCAAACCCATGATCTCTGGCTCCACAGACAGTGAAGTAACCAGTGGTCTACAGCTACTAACAAGCCCATGGCTGGCTACAGAAGGACCACATGTCACCACACAAACATTCTGCTGTGGTTACCAGGATAGGGTCAACCCACCCATACCCATGATGCATAGCACATGCAAATCAGCAGTCTACAGATGATCACAAGATGGGGTATGGATCCCACAGCACCTCATCCTGGTAGGGGCAACTGACCGAGTGCACCCCCCCACAGCACCTCACCCTAGTAGGGGGTGCCGACGGTGTGTGTTAGTGGCACAGAGTAGCTACAGACCATCACATGAGGGTGCGGTGGGGCGGCCAGCACCAGCTCCGCAGCACCTTTCATGGCAGGAATAGGCCATGTTGCAGGTACCCATCAGTGCCAGTATGTGTGCGATAGGTAGTTCCTGCAGACACACCTAGAATACATTAGTGTCCATCTGTAGTTGTCAATCAGGTCTAGCCCTTATGGGCTATGATGTACCCAGAATAGTGCATATTCTGTGTTGGTGCCATGGTAACATGATGTAAGGGGAGGGAGGGTGTTTGGACCCATAGGCAGATTATGTACCACCACCCAACCTGCCCTCAGTGGCTCAGGGTGGGAGACAGGATCCCCCACCAACAGATCCACATTCTACCTCCCTGTAATGGTGGCAGTAGAGGGGGGGCCATCAACCCCAGTCCTGCTGGGGAACAGACACCCTACATCAGGGGTGGGGAACCCTGGTCCTGGAGAGCCGCAGACCAGTCAGGTTTTCGGGATATCCCTAATGAATATGCATGAGATATATATGCATTAGAGATATCCTGCCAACCTGACTGGTTTGTGGCCCTCCAGGGCTGGATTTGGAGACCCCTGCCTTACACCTTTGTCATTTAAGATTGTGAGTGGGCAAGGTGCAGATGTCCTAGACATCGAAAGGGTATATAGAATGTGTCACATTCTTCCTCGATTCTCACCACCACCAAAAAGTTGTCTAATAGACAATATTTTGGTGGTGGTGAGAAGTGAGGAGGAATGTGACACATTCTATCTAACCTTTTTGATGTCTTGGACATCTGCACATTGCCCACTCACAATCTTAAATGACAGAGGTGTAAGGCAGGGGTCTCCAAATCCAGCCCTGGAGGGCCACAAACCAGTCAGGATGGCAGGATATCTCTAATGCATATATATCTCATGCATATTCATTAGGGATATCCCGAAAACCTGACGGGTCTGCGGCTCTCCAGGACCAGGGTTCCCCACCCCTGCCCTACAGGATAGCCAGTGCAGAGCTGTACACATCCATAAGGCAATGGCAGAAAGACAATAGGCCTGGAAATGCTCAGCTACCCCCCACCACCATCTGACATTCTCCAGCAGCAAGCACAGTGAGTCACCAGCCACTGCACCCTGCAAGGTGCTCCAGCCATACACATATAACTGCAGACAGTCTGCTACCTAGTCCACAGTGCATGTTCCTGGAGGAGATGTGAGCACACCCACCAAGCAGATAAGTCAGTGATTAGGTCCCAGAAAAGAGAACCCATACATTTCATTTGAAAAAAATACAATATAGCACTATGGGGGAACCCAGCCATGCTGTGGTCACTGCTCAGTCAGGGTGAGAGTGACCTCCCAGCAGCACATGCTGTGGCCACCCTGTCCATGCAGGTTGTGGCTGAGCACTACAATGTCTGAGCCATTGCCCTATGCCCTGTGCAGATGCATCCAGGCCAGGCCACCCTGTCCAGGCTATACCCACAGTACCTTGCTCCTCATTATGCACATTGGCAGGCTAACACTAGCAACAGTGCAAGCAGCGTGGGCTGAGTAAGGTGTTGGCAGCCACCACACACTGGATAGACAGACACACACTCCCACACCTATGCCAGCATTGTGCAACTATAGAGGCTTTTGGCAGCCCTGGCCACCGCACCAGTCCTGGGCATAGTGCAGGCATGGCTATGGTACGCAATACTGTTAGGGTCACTCCCCAGGGTGGTGAACACTGTCAGACACCAGACTTGAAACACACTCCACAGACATCATAGAAGTTGGTATGATACAGCTCAATGAGCAGATTGTGCTTAACTTAGGAATTGCTTTCTGCCAGTAATCATAGCAACTTTTTGATATATGTGTACCGTATTCCCGGGTTTAGGGTGGCATTGCTAAGGTATGCAAGTGCTAGTATTGGGAGATGCACGCAGGGCCCAACATCCTGCCTCTCCAGGAGGCTTTGGATAATGGAGCCTGTGGGTATGGGTGCTTCTGCCCCTGTTGGCCGCTGCTCTAGGGCAGAGGTTCCCAACTCCAGTCCTGGTGGGCCAAACACTGTTTGGGTTTTCATGCTGTCCCTAATGACTATGCATGAGATACATCTGCATACCATGGGGGCGGTGCATAGAAATGCAGCACAGGCATCTTTATTAGAGACAGCATGGAACCTGAATGGTGTTTGGCCCTCCAGGACTGCATTTGGGAGACTCTGCTCTAGGTAATGCGCATGTTTATGGTGTCTGTGCTCTGTAGAGTAAAATATAGGCGTTTGAGGCATGTTTATGTTATCTGCAATAAAGGTTCCGTCTTTATTACCACGGTTTAGTAGTGGGTAAAATATGGGGACTGGGTTGGCAGGAACCACATCTGGGACTTGAACCTGTGACCTTCTGCTCCTGAACACACTGGCTGTGGGTACTGCACCACATGGACAGTTCATTCCCTGGGGATATCATGACTGTTTGTCAGACAGAGCCTGTCTGTTGCAGTGCACGGCACCCACCTAAACAGGGCTAGGCCAGGTCTGCTGTGGGCAGCAGCCACTGCCCCCTTCACCACCAGTACCCCTCTGCCACCATGCTGACATGCCCTTCTGCTGGTGGTGCTGGTGGTGCGCAGTCTCAGGCCATCCAGTGTTCTGGTAGGTGGCTGCCTATGGTGCGGGTTCTGGGGTAGAGGTGCCTGCATAGATGTCCACGCTTCCCCCAGCACCGCCTGCCAATGTTCTGTGCCCTTCGGGGTACCTGCTGGCTACTATCCCCTGTGACACTGTGGGAAACACACTCATGCCCATGTTGGGCCCTCATCAGTTGTTGTCTGGCTGTTCTACTGTTTCAGCATTCCTATGGGCCACCTAGGCATCACCCTAGTCCGCACTGTGGCCCAGCTGCACCACAGCATGTGCCGCCTGAAGCCCTCTGTATCCCCTTTTCCAGCATCTGTCCAGTTGCCCATTCCAACATGACAACCCTGCTGTTGCAGAACATGTGCACGCCATAGGAAACCTGTCCAATAACAAGGGGAAACCCTGATCAGCGCTATTTCACTGTGGGATCATTCACCTTGTATGGGGACAGAGCATAGACCCTTCCAAAATTAATATCTTTTTTTTGGAGCTTTCTTGGTAGTGTTTTTTGCTGTTTCCCATTAATATCACTATTGGCCAGCTTGTTTATGTTTTTTTTACATTTTGTTCAGGTCATTTTCAATGTTTATTTGCCCTTTTGTTCTGTGCACATGTATCACACTTATCACTTTTTGTAGGTTTCCCTGGCTTTGCTGTACATTGCTGACGGAAATGGTTTCTCTTCCCTTTAAATCTGCTCTAACGCCTGGGTTTCACTGGTGTTAGTTTTCAGTCCCGGATTCCACAGCGTTAGTGTGCAGGGAGCCTCTCCCCTCCCACTCTCCACCCATTGACCCTCTCTCTCTGCCCCTGGGGAGCCTTCCTCCGCCCTCCTGGAGCCTTTCTCCACCCTCAGCGCTCGTTTATGTCGCTGCGTGCGTTATCGCGCGATAAGGTACCTCTGCGCCCAATAAAGCACCATTATTGCGTGATAAGGTACCTTATCGTGCGATAACGTGTCAGTAGTGCAAATAGCGCCCTTTAGTAAACATACCCCTTAGTTTTCATTTTCAGCATTAGCCAATTATGTCCTTATTTAATCCTGTGCACAAAACACCAGAATTAGCCAGCTAGATTTAGACAAATTTGAGTCATAATGTAGCCAACTAGACTGTAGCAGAAAAGGAAGTTAAATTTGGCCAACTGGCTTGTTCATAATCAGCATTCTGAATTCCAGCTCCACAGTAATCGAACAATGACCTTCCTTTAAATCAGTCCAAAAACGTGGTAATAGGAAAGACAGAGCTTTTATTGAGACAATTATGGGGGATATTGTGCCAAGGAAAAAGGATTTAGTCTTAGCATTCACTCATACACTGTTCTTTTACATAGAACGCAAAACGAATGAGCAAATGCTAAAATACGACTAACCATTTCAAACCCTCAGTTTATGAGTATCACCACCCCCTGGGATTTTTAGGCTATGACTTAGCACAGCATACTTGCATACTTTTTCTAACAACTATCGTCACAGTTTCAGAACTGCATAGCCAAATGAAAACATTAAGAAAATGTAATGCCGAGTCATACCGAGCCCACAATCCAGTCTCCAACAGTGGCTTACCAGGGTCACAGGTACCTAGCAGATCCATAAAGGAGATCTACTCCTCCTAGCTCATTTCCAGGGATGAGCAATGGATTTCTCAGCTCTGTCTAGTTCTTTTAAACAAATGTTTCCTCAAGGAAGTTTCCAAGCCTCTTAAACCCCACTTAGTCAAATTTGTCACATCCTCAGGTGTAATTGCGTGTTACATGAAAAAAATCTCTACAACTTGTCTTCAATCTGCTGGCCATTAATTTCAAGGGATGTCCCAATATATTGGTATAGTTTGAAATGTTAAACAATCATTCCCTATGTAATTGTTCCACCCCACTCATTTTATAGGCTTCTATCATATCTCCTCTCACTCCATGCTGTAGAGCCCTAACCGCTTTAGCTTCTAAGGGAGGAGGTTTCATCCCATTTATTTTGCTGCCCTTCTATTAACCTTTTCTAGTTCCATTATATTCTTTTGGAGATGGGGCAACTGCCCACAATATTCAAGGTGCAATCACACCATGGACTTCTACAGAGGAATAACGATATTCACAGCTTTGTTCCCATTTCTTTTTAGATAATCCCTAATATTCTCTTTGCATTTTTAGCAGCCGTGATACACTGGGCTGAAAGTTTCAGCTGTCCAGTGACTCCAAGATCTTTTTCTTGAGTGGCGACTCCTATCTCAAACCCAGCATTTTGTACCTGCAGTTGGAATTATTTTTCTCCTATGTGTGTCACGTCTCACTTGTACACATTAAATGTCATCTGCTATTGAGATGCCCTGTCACAAAAGATTTTTCTGCAAATCCTCACAATTTTCTGTGGTTTTCAAGACAGAATAACTTTCTGTCATCCACAAATTTGATCAACTTGCTCATCAATCCTATTGTAAACCGCTCTAATGCTCATGTGTGGGTGGTATATTAAAAACTGAATAAAGATAAAGATCTCCAGATCATTTATGAACGAGTCTGTTTAACAGCACCGGTTGCAATGCAGATCCTTGTAGTAGCCACTACTGACTTAGTCCTGCTCCATTTCCCTTAAAGATTAAATACGGTCTTCACGGAGTATAGTAGAATCACACTATGTTAGAAGTTACTCCATACAAAAAATAATCAATGTTTAAAAGGAATTAGGTTGTAGAGAAACTGCACTACTAAAATGTCATAGGAAATTACTCCTTTTCTTATTTTTCTATATTTCTACTCCCAAAGAAAGTCTCAGACCAAACAGCGCTCCAAACTGATGATGTGTCAAATAAACATCAGCGCTTAATAGCATCAATGACTAGATTGGGAGTATTTTTGTGTTTGAGTCACCAGCTCTCCACCACCTTTGTGTCAGGCACTATTGAAATGTAAAACTCTTATCTTGTTCCTTTTCCTCTACGCCTCCCTCGGCACCTCTCAAGCGTTTCACTCCAAACAGGAGTTTCTTCAGGAGGGTTTCCCTTCAGCCAGTTTGCAACCTACAAAAAGGGCAATGCCTCCTGCACCATGACTTAATATCCTAAGGAGTTTCCCCAAAACTGACATTGTCTAGCACCTTATGAAAATCCAAATATACTATATCAAGTGGCTCACCCATTATTTACTGCATTTATTTATAGTATTTAGCTCATGCCTTTCCAGGAGAAGAGCAAGATGAGCTACATTCAGGTACTATGTACATGAAAGTTTTTGTCTTGTACAGCCCTATTGGGTAGCTGCTGTGCACATAGAAGACAACCCCACCCCACCTCAAGGTGTTTGACCCATCAACGATCAAAGCAGTGGAGTGACACCTGCCACTGGCCTGCCAGATAGCATAGGGTGTTGTATGATTGATTCCCAGAGGCCATCAGGCCTACAAATTGAGTGAAAGATGTGCATCTTGTTGCTGGTTAGGTTGAAGATCCAGAAGACATTGTTGCGCAATGACTCCCATGGCAGTGCCACTGTGAGCTGGATTGGTGCTAGCTAGGGAGGCTCGATGGCTGCACCAGGTGGTTTCATTGGGAACAGCTCTGCCATTTTAGGAATGACCAGGCCTACAGTAGAGGTTTAGGAATGACTGGCTCAGGTATGAGATGCATACTTTTTGTAAGTTTTTCATCTTCTGTAATTAAGTAAAACTATACCCTCACATATCCATTACTGGCTTTTGTAACTGATATTTGAGGGTTTGGTGAGATAGAAAGTAGTGAGAATGGGTTATAAAGCCGCCAGGTTTAGCATCAGAAAACATTTAGGGGTATGTTTACTAAACTGTGGTAACATTACATACTGTGCGTTATGTAACGTTAACGATCGTTAACGTTACATAACGCGCATTATGTAACGTTAACGCGCGTTATGTAACGTGAACGATCGTTAACGTCCCCGCCGCAGTAAACAACGCAGAAGGTGGAGAGAGGGCGGAGAGAAGGGGTTCAATGGGCGGAGAGTGGGCGTGGAGAGGCTCCTTTCACACTAACACGCTGAACTGAAGGGCTGAATCTTACCGTGAATGAAAACCTGCCGTTAGATGCACATTTGCAGGGAGAGAAACCATTTCAGTGTCAGCAATGTACTGCCTACGCAGGGAGCCCAAGAAAAGTAATAGTAGTGCTCCATTGTCAGCAACACCATAGTGCCAAAGTATGAATAGCCACTATGGCGATGGTGCAAATGGGGCATAGGGGGCCGCAGGCGGGACAGGTAGCATGGGCAGCTGGGGCACAGGGTGGACCAGGCAGGCGCCTAGGTGGCACATAGGAACATAGAAACCAGAAATCATCATGGCAGCAGCTGACAAAGTCCAAACACAATCCACCTACATCTACCTGGTCCACCCTAGCCAATAGTTGCTAGGGCACTGACCTGACATCCCCCCAACCATCCCGCCCTCAGCTGGAAGGGACATAATCTTGGTAGGCCAGTAATGGGGGGGGATGTGAGGATGTCCATGTATGCCCCCCCATCCCGGGATCCGCTCCCTAGGCGGGCGCCTACCTATACAGTTGATGGCCTGGGACTGCGCACTACCAGCACCGACAGCAAATGGCCATGTCAGCTTGGCAGGGGGGAATGGTGCCCGTGCTGGAGGGGGCAGTGCCACCTCCCTGCAGTGGACCTAGGCTATGCCCTGCATCAGTACGTGGTGTGCAGGGCAACATACAAAGTCTGGCTGAGGAAACGTACAGCTACCCCAGGGACTATCATGCATCTGTGGCAACAGTGTGGTGCAGTACACCCAGCCAGTGTGTCTGGAAGCAGAGGGTCACAGGTTCAAGCCCCAGCTGTGGTTCCTGCAGTGCATGTCCCTATATTTTACCCAAAAGATGTAGTTAGGGTTTCACTGGAGCAAACAAATTATGTGGTAAACGAACAATACTCCACTGCTCACTAATACAGAACTACTGATCTTTGGGAACGGGTCTCAGACTGTGATAGGGTAGGACCCAGGAGGTAAACCTCTGCTGTGGTCACTCAAACCCGTTTCTTGCATCAAGGACCCAAATGTTCCCAAAATTTTCAGAAAAAGCCTCTCAGGACCACTAAACGTTGCTGCTTTTAAATGACAAGTAATGATCATTCAATTATAATGTCCAGAACACTTTGCAAATTTCTAAGAACTCAGAACTTAGAAATGATTCAAACTTGTCATGTAATCTAAAATTGGACTTATCTTGAGTCCCTTGGTCCCGACGTCGACGTCATTCCCACGCGCTGGTACGTTTCACCGCACATCAGTGGTTTCTTCGGGGGATCCACTTCTTACATCAGAACAATGGCGTGTATAACCCTATGGCTATAATCTTACTATTTTTCCTTTTTGGCCAACTCGGCTCTTGAAAACTAAAGAAACAAAAGTAATGTTAGATCAGTATTCCTCCAACAAAAGAATGCATATTCTGCAAGGTAAACTATGTCCTACCCGTCGGCTGTTCACTCTTCTTTTTCACCCGTGAAAAAACACCGCGCATGCGGCTTCCCCCACTACTCGCTACTATTTAAAGACCTCACTGACTAACTAGGTGATGACGTATTCAACTCAAGGGGACGGGTTAATGTGCTTCAATCAACTGCAGTGTTTTTTGCTAGGATATTTTACATACAGGCAGACCAATCAATTTGGGCATTCAACCCTCCAGGATGTACTGTGTTCAAGGTGTAAATCCACCTTTGCTCAGTGAATAGTAGACTTTGGTCTCTGGTGCGATTGCCAAACCCACAGAAAATCTGATCGATGCAAAAAACTTTCAACTGTTCAAAAGTATGAAAATGTTCCAAACAGTGAGCTACAATTGGTGCTTCCTTTCGTTGGCATCTTAACTTGCTACGATGTTCATTAATTCGAACTCTTAATGAGCGGATGGTTTTACCTACATAGAGCAATGCACAGGGACACCGCAGGGCATATACCCACACGTTACTCGAACCACAGTTGGTGGATTTTTTTAAGAACATAGGTTACTTCATGGTAAGTAAATTGTGAAATCTCTTCTGTGATTCCACATATATTACAATCTCCCGCATTTCATGTGCCCCCTCCTAGCTGGTAAGTTGTCATAGGTGATTGGTCGCAAGGTTGCTGGACTCAGTAATTCTTTGAGATTCCTGTGTCGTTGCCAAACACAAGCGAATCTTTTTATCTTCCAAACCTGCAGTGCCTTGTAAGATGTTGGAATGTCCCTTCAAAATTTTCTGCAAAGAACTACTGTGGGGGGAATACTTGGTAATTAAATGTACATAAGAATCATCCTGGTTTTTAGATCTAATCCGGGGAAGTAAAAGCTGAGCGCGGTGATTGTATCTAGCTCGAGTATAAGCTGCTCTAATCACTTTCGCTGGATATCCCCGTTGTGCAAAATTTGTTTTCAACTGTTTGTGCCTGCTTTTTAAAGTCCTCTTCTTCAGAGCAGTTCCTCCGAAACCAGGAGGAATTGCGAGTAGGGTAAGCTGTTATTCAAGGGAATCGGGTGTGCACTATTATAATGTAGGTAGAGCATTTCTGTCTACTGGTTTTCTGAAAATTGAGGTGTGCCAACGATCACCACCCTTTTTAACTTCTACATCCAAATAGGTTATAGAGGTTTTATTGTATGTAAAAGTAAACTGGATGCATGGATCTTGTTGATTTACCCAAGAAAAAAAGGTATTCAAAAGAACTTCAGAACCCGTCCAAAGCATAAAGACATCATCTATATATCTACCCCAAAAAGGGATATACTGTTGGAACTGAGAGGGATATAGCCAAGTTCTCTCAAAATCCGCCATGTATAAGTTGGCTAAAGAAGGGGCGCAAGTAGCGCCCATCGCCACTCCTGAAACTTGATGGTATATAGTATCTTTCAAAATGAAAATGATTATGAAATAGAACCAAGGTCAAAAGCTCCATCAGGAAGGTCAAATGAGTAGTGGACAAATCTCCCCTAGATAGTAATGCTGTCCGGGCACTCTCTAGTGCCGCCGGCTGAGGGATACTGGTGTAAAGAGAGGTGACGTCTGAAGTTACTAAGAACACTTCCATATCATTTGACCATCTAGCATGTTTGCTCCAATAGTTGTAAAAAGTGGGTCGTATCCTGTATATAGGAAGGAATGGTCGATAACAAAGGTCGCAGAAAGGAGTCTACATATGTGGATAACGGTTCCAAAATTGTTCCCCTCGTTGAAACGATGGTCGACCAGGAGGATTAACCAGCCGCTTATGGATCTTCGGCACTAGATAAAATCTAGCAAATGTGAAACTCTGAACATTCAAGTAATGCCACTCTTTCCTAGTTAACAATTTATCGTGGAGAGCTTGCGTGGTTAATGAATGAATGTGTTTTTGTAAAGATGGACTAGGGTCACTCTCTAAAACGTGATAGACATCATGCATTGAGAGTTGGCGATGGGCTTCTGAAATGTATTGTTCTCGGTTTTGCACCACTATAGCGCCCCCCTTGTCCGCTCTCCGGATTACCAATTCTGGACAATCTTTCAAAGATAATAAAGCCTGTCGCTCTTCTCTGGTCAGTGCATGGTGCTTTCGATGCCCTCCTTGTTCGAGTTGATCCACATCCTTTAAAACTAGATCTCGATAAAGGGATAAAGAAGGATGTAAGGGACCCGGAGGGTTCCACGAGGAGGAATATAACGTGGTATATGCCCTGCGGTGTCCCTGTGCATTGCTCTATGTAGGTAAAACCATCCGCTCATTAAGAGTTCGAATTAATGACATCGTAGCAAGTTAAGATGCCAACGAAAGGAAGCACCAATTGTAGCCCACTGTTTGGAACATTTTCATACTTTTGAACAGTTTGAAAGTTTTTTGCATCGATCAGATTTTCTGTGGGTTTGGCAATCGCACCAGAGACCAAAGTCTACTATTCACTGAGCAAAGGTGGATTTACACCTTGAACACAGTACATCCTGGAGGGTTGAATGCCCAAATTGATTGGTCTGCCTGTATGTGAAATATCCTAGCGAAAAAACACTGCAGTTGATTGAAGCACATTAACCCGTCCCCTTGAGTTGAATACGTCATCACCTAGTTAGTCAGTGAGGTCTTTAAATAGTAGCGAGTAGTGGGGGAATCCGCATGCGCGGCGTTTTTTTCACGGGTGAAAAGAAGAGTGAACAGCCGACGGGTAGGACATAGTTTACCTTGCAGAATATGCATTCTTTTGTTGGAGGAATACTGATCTAACATTACTTTTGTTTTTCTCTTTAGTTTTCAAGAGCCGAGTTGGCCAAAAAGGAAAAATAGTAGATTATAGACAGAGGGTTATACACGCCATTGTTCTGATGTAAGAAGTGGATCCCCCGAAAACCGCTGATGTGCGTTGAAACGTACCAGCGCCACTGTTCCCTCTAAGCTGTGCGCGTGTGCGCGCGCACACACCTCGCAGAGCGAGCGCACATACTTTACAACAGAGCGCACAAAAATTACGGTTCTGATTCTGATAGAAAACAACACAGACGTCTTAAAATTGAAAAGTTTTTGTGTATTTCCAGTTTCATCACAAGTTTCTACAATATTTTCTAGTGCATCAATGTGGTGTACATACTGTATTCTGACTTGTAGTCAAATTTTAAATTATATAACTCCGAGAGTCGTTATGTGGCGCACAAAAATTTAACCTTCCTTCAAAAGCTGCACAAGCTGATATTTTATGTGCACACAGCCTACAGAAAATTAGAGGGAACATTGACCAGCGCGCGGGATTGACGTCGACGTCAGGACCAAGGGACTCAAGATAAGTCCAATTTTAGATTACATGACAAGTTTGAATCATTTCTAAGCTCTGAGTTCTTAGAAATTTGCAAAGTGTTCTGGACATTATAATTGAATGATCATTACTTGTCATTTAAAAGCAGCACGTTTAGTGGCCCTGAGAGGCTTTTTCTGAAAATTTTGGGAACATTTGGGTCCTTGATGCAAGAAACGGGTTTTGAGTGACCACAGCAGAGGTTTACCTCCTGGGTCCTACCCTATCACAGTCTGAGACCCATTCCCAAAGATCAGTAGTTCTGTATTAGTGAGCAGTGGAGTATTAGTTCGTTTACCACATAATTTTTTTGCTCCAGTGAAACCCTAACTACATCTTTTGTCTGACACAATGACAGAACGGTTGTGGAAAGAAACTTTAAGTTTTAGCAGATGAGTACATTTCTGACATTTGCAAGGAAGCTCTACCCCTTTTTCCATGGAAGATGAAATCGGAGGAGAAGGGCTCCCAGATTGACTGGGACTCTGTGTTGAAAACTAGAGAGAAATCAACATTGTTGAAAAAAAAAAAATTGCAATTACAGCGTTTTTCACTAATTGAATAATTTTGAAACGGCAACAGAGTTCCCGCGGTGGGGGGTGACTCCGCATTTATAAAGAGCTAAGATGCATTTCCCTAGAGCTCCCGACGCAATTTCGTCGAAACAAATGGAATCAGGTACTTAATAAATGTTCAAGGGATCTTGATGGTTTATCTCATTGTGAATTCCACACAAAGTCCACATTGGAATCCCTCGACAAAGGAGGTGGGACGACATGGAACTAACCCACTGTTTTGAAGGCACGCAGACTATCTCCAGAGAAGTGTTGCCAAACATCGCGAAGAAGACAAAAAATTTATTAGAAAAAGTACTGGGATGATACCAAGAAGATCAAGTTAAACAAATTGGCACGAGATAACACCCGATTTACACCACGGTTATGGTCGTTATCCTGTGGTATGAACCAGAAGCGGAAGACAACGCACCCCACGGCGACGGGGTAACCTTTTTCGATGAAACATCAAATGACTCCTACTCTTCTATACACTAAGTCCTGTAGCTCAAAGTCTGGGTCGTAGTGAAATACATTATGTTAAGAAACGGGAGGGGGGTCCAAAAAGAAAAAACCGACGGACAGCTCAACAGACAAGTCGAATAGCACAAGGTCGCCTCGTCCTGCACGCCAAAAAGCAACTTAGTGGAGCCCCTTGCTTCTAGTAGAATAAAAAGTCTTCTTCATCCCACGTCTCTTGGACTCATGAACAACTATAAGTATTTGAATAGGGACTATCATAATTGTCCCATACACTATTCCATGATGGGTTTTTCAGTTTCGTTTGGATTTTGAATGATTGATCCGCAAGTTTAAATTTGAAGGCCTTTACTGTTTTCTTCTAAAGGGAAGAAGCTGTAGGACAAACGGCCCATTCTCAAATCCAATCGGATAACCGTTACCACTCTCCTCCCTCGTGGAACCCTCCGGGTCCCTTACACCTCCTTCTTTATTCCCTTTAATCGAGATCTAGTTTTAAAGGATGTGGATCAACTGGAACAAGGAGGGCATCGAAAGCACCATGCACTGACCAGAGAAGAGCGACAGGGGGCCCTTTATTATCTTTGAAAAGATTGTCCCATAATTGGTAATCCCGGAGAGCGGACAAGGGGGGGGGCTCCTATAGGTGGTGCAAAACCGAGAACAATACATTTCAGAAGCGGTGCCATCGCCCAACTCTCCAATGCCAATGATGCTCTATCAGCGTTTTTAGAGAGTGACGCGCCTAGTCCCTTTACAAAAACACATTCATATCATTAGGCCACGGCAAGGCTCTCCGCAAGGATAAATTGATTAACGCTAGTAAAGAGTGGCATTACTTGAATGTTTCAGAGTTTCAGCATTTGCTAGATTTTATCTAAGTGGCCCGAAGAGTCCTAGTGTAATAAGCGGGGGCTGGTTTTAATCCTCGCTGGGTGCAAGCCCGATCGTTTCAATTTCAACGAGTGGGAACAATTTTGGAACTCGTTATCGGCACAATATGTACGACTCCTTTCTGTCGACCTTTGTTATCGACCATTCCTTCCTATATACAGGGATACGACCTCACTTTTTACAACTATTGGAGCAACATGCTAGATGGTGTCAAATGATATGGAAGTGTTCTCTAGTAACTTTATAGTACGTCACCTTGCTCTTGTAACAACCAGTATCCGTCCCTCAGGCCGGCGGGCCACTAAGAGAGTGCCCCGGTACATCCGGGCATTAGTCTAATCTAGGGGAATTTGTCCACTACTCATTTTGGGAAGCGCTTTCCTGATGGAGCTTTTGCAACCTTTTGGTTCTTTCTATTTCATAATCATTATTTCAATTTTGTGAAGATAGCTATATAGCCATCAAGTGTTCAGGAGTTGGCGATGGGTGCGCGTACTTGGCGCCGCCCCCTTCTATTTAGGCGGGGCCCAACTGTATAACATGGCTGTTATGTTTTGAGAGAACTTGGCTATGATTCCGCTTCTCAGTTCTCCAACAGTATATCCCTTTTTGGGGTAGATATATAGGATGATGTCTTTATTGTGCATTTGGACGGGGTTTCGTATCTGGATGATCTTTTGAAATCGCATTTTTTGTCTCGTTGGGCTAAATCAACAAGATTCCATGCCATCCAGTTTTACTTTTACATACAATAAAACCTCTATAACCTATTCTGGATTGTATGAAGTTAAAAAAGGGTAGGTGATCGTTGGGGCAGCAGCCTCAATCTTTTCAGTAAAACGCAGTAGACCAGGAAATGCTCCTACTACATTATAATAGTGGCAGCACCTGGGCGATTCGCCTTGAATAACAGCTTACCCTACTCGCGAATTTCCTCGTCGGTTTCGGAGGAACTGTCTCTGAAGAAGAGGACTTTAAAAAGCAGGGGTCACCAAGCATTTGAGTCTAAACAAATTTTGGCACAACGGGTGGATATCCAGCGAAAGTGATTAGAGCAGCTTATACTCGAGCTAGATGCAATGCACACGCGCTCAGGCTTTTAACTTCCGGGCTCTGGGGGGGAGTGATTAGATCTGAACAAACCGAGGATGATGTGCTTATGTTACATTTAATTACGCCAGTATTCCCCCCACCAGGTAGTTCTTGTGGGCAGAAAATTTTGAAGGGATCCATTCGTCAACATCTTATTACAAGGGGCACTGCAGGTTTGGAAGATAAAAAGATTCGCTGGTGTTTGGCAACGACACAGGAATCTCAAAGAATTTAACTGGGGGGGAGTCCAGTGGCAACCTTGCAAAAGACCAATCACCTATGACAACTTTACCAGCTTGGAGTGGGGGTGCAGATGAATTTCGGAGATTGTAATATATGTGGAATCAACAGAACTAGATTTCACAATTTACCTTACGGCATGGAAGTCACCCTATGTTCTTAAAAAAAAAAAAAAAAAAAAATCCACCCAAACAATGTGGTTCGAGTAACGTGGTATATGCCCTGGGCGGTGTCCCTGTGGCATTGGCTCTATGGTAGGTAAACGGCATCCCGCTCATTAAGAGTTCGAATTAATGAAGCCATCGTAGGCAAGTTAACGATGCGCAACGATAGGAAGGCACGCAATTGTGAGCTCACTGTTTTGGAACATTTTCATACTTTTGAACAGTTGAAAGTTTTTTTGCATCGATCATATTGTTTCTGTGGGTTTGGCAATCGCACCAGAGATCAAAGTCTACCTATTCCACTGAGCAAAGGTGGATTTACACCTTGAAACACAGTACATCCTGTAGGGTTTAATGCCCAAATTGATTGTCCTGCCTGTATGTGAATATCCCCTAGCGAAAAACCTGCAGTTTGATTGAAGCACATTAATCCGTCCCCTTTGAGTTGAATACGTCATCACCTA
>CM066032.1:1257064168-1257143794 GCA_033557465.1 Ichthyophis bannanicus | reverse complement strand
TTGCAGATCAAAGCAAGTGTTGCTCCACTAGACAGTCAGCAATGGTGTAGCAGACCTTTCCCTTCCCCTCCCCCCTTCCAGGATTCACTGTAAACTGACTGTAGACCTGCCCCAGGGCTAAAGCCTTCACGTGTGTCTCGTGTCCCCTCGGAGTATTACGCTCTCGAGTGGGGTTCCATGTCCCTTGTACTCTTCGTACTCCAAAGTGTTGCCATGGGTTCTTCCGGTTCTCGGTCCTCTTCCCCCTTCCCTTTAGAAATATTGGGAGCTTTTCTAGGGCATGACTATGCGACCCCTCCCTCCGCCAGCCTCCTCTTTTGTTCCAAGGTATAGTTTCCTGGTGAGCCAGGGAAACTGAGCCAGCTCTTGGATCCCTCCTGCAGCGGATAAGTGGCCTGGCTTGTCTCCTGCCCCAGCAGGGGATTTGGAAGGGTTCGAATCCCTCTTTCTAGAAGCCAGCCTGGGGTTTTATTTGACTTTCTTGCTGGCTTTGGGCTTTCCACACGAGGGTTGCAAGGGAGCCTGCACTATTCCAACGATACTTCTTTCTCCCCTTTGACTATCAGGTAGCTAGATCATCACAACTAGTCTGGATCTTTGAAGAGAGCTGGGGAAAAGTGTCAACTTCCTGGGGCATTAACAAACATTGTCCCAGGGCAGGATGCCAGCTTATGATTCCATGTAGTAAGTTTTGGTAAATAGTTTACCACCCCTGTTATCCAAGTTTTTGTGCCCTTGTTAACCTGTAAACTCATACGTGTTAACTGTACTGAGCCATTTTGTTCCATGTAACCGCGCTGATGAGGAATAGTGCGGTATGTAAGAGACTGTAAATAATAAATAAATAATAAATAAAATAAATTCCCTACCCAGGGCCGGACACCGATCATTAGGAAAACTAAATATCTGCCTAGAACATAAGCCTCTGGGTGACATTAGTCAATCAGAGCTAAACAATAGATTCTAACAGCCAGGGAGATGGCATAAGGCTTAAGGTTTACTCTAGGGTGCCGACAACTTGACTCAACTTGGGCTGACCCTGCCCCTGCCATTCCTGCTACAGCAGTGGCTTGATCATCACACTTTCACACAACCACTAGCTTATAGCTGTATCAATAGTACGAGAAACCCAGTTGGTTGCATCATAACTTTGGGCATGGCTGCCAGACTACAGTGGCATCAGTAGCAAGAGATCTCAGCTGACTGCATGAGAACTTCAGAAGGATCTCCTCCTCCAATGCAGGTAGGCCAGAACTTTGGATGGAGACCTCCCTACCCAGGCTGCTTTGGATAGCAGTTAACTTGGCAATGGGCCTGTGCTCATACCCAAAGCGGTACAGGTGCTGTGACACAGAAGAACAGGAATAGTGTAAGTTGAATTGACAGCAGGTATTATGTTGGCAGCTTAAGCTCAACCAGGTGGTACCTAATGCATTTGGATAACAACAAATTGATCAGAATTTCTGGCATTCATCTGATGAAATAATAAAGAAGGATTTTGTTCTCTTGAAATCTGGTTTTTTTTTTTAGCACAACAAATATTTGATTTGACATCATTCTTAGGCTAGTATAGAGTCATGTGTGGTCCCCTGACAAGTGCACATAACCGAATGAGTAGATAAATTCATCAATAGGGTATTGGGAGAAATCCAAATTAGGCTAATACCTGCCTGATAGCACACCCTTACCTGACATTGGCAACAACATATTCCAGCTTTGAGCTGAAAGAAAGAATTCAATTTTGCTCTCACTCTTCAATAATAGACAGCTGCATTATAGTGTTGTAGAAGGATCAAATGGAAACCACTGCCTATAGCCACTAAATGTAGTTTGGATAGCCAGAGGACTGACTGGGTAGTAGGATGTGCTTTTCTTTGAAATGAAAGCCGGGATCTCAGCGAAACAGGTTCCCATCAATAGTGCACATCCTTTTATAAGTGTGCGCACTATTGAACAATAATGCACGCTCTTTTCCAAGAGTGTGCACTATCATGCAATAGTGCGCATTATTCTCTATTATGTAATAGTGTGCGTTCTTGCAAAGGAGTGCACAACTGAGGAAACATGATACAAAATGAAAAAAAAAATGGAAAATAAAAATGAAACAAAATGAACTAACATAAGAAATGCCATAATGGGTCAGACCAAGGTCCATTAAGTCACTTAATCTTCCATTGTCTCGCAAAAATCCAAATTATCTATGTCCTTGTTTAATGTACATTGCCAAGTTTGAGTTACATGTAAATCACTTTGACTGAAATGATAAAGGGGTATAAAAGGCTTGTTAATAAATAAATAAAGCCCAGTATCCTGTTTCCAAGAGTGGCCAATCCAGCGCACAAGTACCTTTCAGGTTTCCAAAAAGGCACACAGGTTCCACAATGCTCATCCCGGGGTAAGCATTGGTTTTACCCGGTCCTCATTAATAATGGTTTATGGACCTTTCCTCCAGTAATTTGTCCAAACGTGTTTTAAACCCAGCTACACTAACATCTTTTACTACATCCTCCAGAGTTTGATTACACATTGAGTAAAAAAAATCTTTTCTCGTATTAGTCTTAAATGGGTTACATTGTAAGCTTCATTGCATGTCCTCTAGTCTTCTACCTTTTGATGGTGTAAACAACCGATCTACGTTTACCTATTCCACTCCATTCATTAGTTTATAGACCTCTATCATATCTCCCCTCAGCCGTCTCTTTTCTAAGTTGAAGAGCCCTAACTTTTAAGCCTCTTCTCATAAGGGTATCCTTCCATCCCATTTCCAGTCACCTAAATAGAGTTAGGAGCAAGATCCAAGATCTTGAAAATCAACTGCCACAGAGTGGTCACATTTACCAATCTAATGAAAATTGGTGGTTATCTATAGGAGGGCTTCACATCTGGTTTGTTAGTTCAATGCACACTAAATTGAGGCGTGTGTCTTAAATTTGGTTAGTTTGCACTATAAATTCCCTTTTGAAACAAACATGTGAAACTAACTGAAAACATATGAAAATTAAAAATGAAATTCTTGCCTGTGCACATCCCTAATTATCAAGTTGCTCAAAAAGGGGCATTATTAGAGTTGTGAAACTTAGGGGGTATGTTTACTAAGCAGTCTTAAACGTGCGCCCCGGCGATAGTGTGCAGGATGCCATAAAAGGAGTGGGCGTTCTGGTCTAAACGTAGCAAACCGGGATTATCGCACGATAACGTGCGCTGCGCACATTATCGTGCGATGGATTGAGCTATGCACGTTAACGTGCGTTAATCTTAAGTAGGTGCGCTGACATTAAAAGCAGAGCAGCAGAGGTGTAGCACATTGGTTAATACACTGACTGATGGCAAAGGGGTCATAGGTTGATCCCCCAGTGTGCCTAATGAATAAGGCTGGCTGAGGCATCACCCTTACGTTTAAGCAGTGCTTTGTGAGGCATTTTATTTTTTATTTTAATTAGTGCTTGCTGGGCCAGAAAACACACCTTCACAGTGCCGTAACCTAAGGTGCCGCATAAGGCACCCTATAAGGCACTCCAGAGGGCACATTATAAAGTGCACTGTCCTCCAAGGCACCCTATAATGTCCCCTATAGGACGCCTTAAGGTTACAGCACTGTGAGGGTGTTTTTGTTGGCAGCACTAATTTACATTAAAAATAGACAACACCTCAGACAGTCCTATCAAATGACCCCACTGTGGGATCAAACCCATGATCTCTGGCTCCACAGACAGTGAAGTAACCAGTGGTCTACAGCTACTAACAAGCCCATGGCTGGCTACAGAAGGACCACATGTCACCACACAAACATTCTGCTGTGGTTACCAGGATAGGGTCAACCCACCCATACCCATGATGCATAGCACATGCAAATCAGCAGTCTACAGATGATCACAAGATGGGGTATGGACCCCACAGCACCTCATCCTGGTAGGGGGCAACTGACCGAGTGCACCCCCCCCACAGCACCTCACCCTAGTAGGGGGTGCCGACGGTGTGTGTTAGTGGCACAGAGTAGCTACAGACCATCACATGAGGGTTGCGGTGGGGCGGCCAGCACCAGCTCCGCAGCACCTTTCATGGCAGGAATAGGCCATGTTGCAGGTACCCATCAGTGCCAGTATGTGTGCGATAGGTAGTTCCTGCAGGACACACCTAGAATACATTAGTGTCCATCTGTAGTTGTCAATCAGGTCTAGCCCTTATGGCTATGATGTACCCAGAATAGTTGCATATTCTGTGTTGGTGCCATGGTAACATGATGTAAGGGGAGGGAGGGTGTTTGGACCCATAGGCAGATTATGTACCACCACCCAAACCCTGCCCTCAGTGGCTCAGGGTGGGAGACAGGATCCCCCACCAACAGATCCACATTCTACCTCCCTGTAATGGGTGGCAGTAGAGGGGGGGCCATCAACCCCAGTCCTGCTGGGGAACAGACACCCTACAGCAGGGGTGGGGAACCCTGTCCTGGAGAGCCGCAGACCAGTCAGGTTTTCGGGATATCCCTAATGAATATGCATGAGATTATATGCATTAGAGATATCTGCCAACCTGACTGGTTTGTGGCCCTCCAGGGCTGGATTTGGAGACCCCTGCCTTACACCTTTGTCATTTAAGATTGTGAGTGGGCAAGGTGCAGATGTCCTAGACATCGAAAGGGTATATAGAATGTGTCACATTCTTCCTCGATTCTCACCACCACCAAAAAGTTGTCTAATAGACAATATTTTGGTGGTGGTGAGAAGTGAGGAGGAATGTGACACATTCTATCTAACCTTTTTGATGTCTTGGACATCTGCACATTGCCCACTCACAATCTTAAATGGCAGATGGTGTAAGGCAGGGGTCTCCAAATCCAGCCCTGGAGGGCCACAAACCAGTCAGGATGGCAGGATATCTCTAATGCATATATATCTCATGCATATTCATTAGGGATATCCCGAAAACCTGACTGGTCTGCGGCTCTCCAGGACCAGGGTTCCCCACCCCTGCCCTACAGGATAGCCAGTGCAGAGCTGTACACATCCATAAGGCAATGGCAGAAAGACAATAGGCCTGGAAATGCTCAGCTACCCCCCACCACCATCTGACATTCTCCAGCAGCAAGCACAGTGAGTCACCAGCCACTGCACCCTGCAAGGTGCCTCCAGCCATACACATATAACTGCAGACAGTCTGCTACCTAGTCCACAGTGCATGTTCCTGGAGGAGATGTGAGCACACCCACCAAGCAGATAAGTCAGTGATTAGGTCCCAGAAAAGAGAACCCATACATTTCATTTGAAAAAAATACAATATAGCACTATGGGGGAACCCAGCCATGCTGTGGTCACTGCTCAGTCCAGGGTGAGAGTGACCTCCCAGCAGCACATGCTGTGGCCACCCTGTTCCATGCAGGTTGTGGCTGAGCACTACAATGTCTGAGCCATTGCCCTATGCCCTGTGCAGATGCATCCAGGCCAGGCCACCCTGTCCAGGCTATACCCACAGTACCTTGCTCCTCATTATGCACATTGGCAGCTAACACTAGCAACAGTGCAAGCAGCGTGGGCTGAGTAAGGTGTTGGCAGCCACCACACACTGGATAGACAGATACACACTCCCACACCTATGCCAGCATTGTGCAACTATAGAGGCTTTTGGCAGCCCTGGCCACCGCACCAGTCCTGGGCATAGTGCAGGCATGGCTATGGTACGCAATACTGTTAGGGTCACTCCCCAGGGTGGGTGAACACTGTCAGACACCAGACTTGAAACACACTCCACAGACATCAGAAGTTGGTATGATACAGCTCAATGAGCAGATTGTGCTTAACTTAGGAATTGCTTTCTGCCAGTAATCATAGCAACGTTTGATATATGTTGTACCGTATTCCCGGGTTTAGGGTGGCATTGCTAAGTATGCAAGTGCGAGTATTGGGAGATGCACGCAGGGCCCAACATCCTGCCTCTCCAGGAGGCTTTTGGATAATGGAGCCTGTGGGTATGGGTGCTTCTGCCCCCCTGTTGGCCGCTGCTCTAGGGCAGAGGTTCCCAACCCAGTCCTGGTGGGCCAAACACTGTTTGGGTTTTCATGCTGTCCCTAATGACTATGCATGATAACATCTGCATACCATGGGGGCGGTGCATAGAAATGCAGCACAGGCATCTTTATTAGAGACAGCATGGAACCTGAATGGTGTTTGGCCCTCCAGGACTGCATTTGGGAGACTCTGCTCTAGGTAATGCGCATGTTTATGGTGTCCTGTGCTCTGTAGAGTAAAATATAGGCGTTTGAGGCATGTTTATGTTATCTGCAATAAAGGTTCCGTCTTTATTACCACGGTTTAGTAGTGGGTAAAATATGGGGACTGGGTTGGCAGGAACCACATCTGGGACTTGAACCTGTGACCTTCTGCTCCTGAACACACTGGCTGTGGGTACTGCACCACATGGACAGTTCATTCCCTGGGGATATCATGACTGTTTGTCAGACAGAGCCTGTCTGTTGCAGTGCACGGCACCCACCTAAACAGGGCTAGGCCAGGTCTGCTGTGGGCAGCAGCCACTGCCCCCTTCACCACCAGTACCCCTCCGCCACCATGCTGACATGCCCTTCTGCTGGTGGTGCTGGTGGTGCGCAGTCTCAGGCCATCCAGTGTTCTGGTAGGTGGCTGCCTATGGTGCGGGTTCTGGGGTAGAGGTGCCTGCATAGATGTCCACGCTTCCCCCAGCACCGCCTGCCAATGTTCTGTGCCCTTCGGGTACCTGCTGGCTACTATCCCCTGTGACACTGTGGGAAACACACTCATGCCCATGTTGGGCCCTCATCAGTTGTTTGTCTGGCTGTTCTACTGTTTCAGCATTCCTATGGGCCACCTAGGCATCACCCTAGTCCGCACTGTGGCCCAGCTGCACCACAGCATGGCCGCCTGAAGCCCTCTGTATCCCCTTTTCCAGCATCTGTCCAGTTGCCCATTCCAACATGACAACCCTGCTGTTGCAGAACATGTGCACGCCATAGGAAACCTGTCCAATAACAAGGGGAAACCCTGATCAGCGCTATTTCACTGTGGGATCATTCACCTTGTATGGGGACAGAGCATAGACCCTTCCAAAATTAATATCTTTTTTTTGGAGCTTTCTTGGTAGTGTTTTTTGCTGTTTCCCATTAATATCACTATTGGCCAGCTTGTTTATGTTTTTTTTACATTTTGTTCAGGTCATTTTCAATGTTTATTTGCCCTTTTGTTCTGTGCACATGTATCACACTTATCACTTTTTGTAGGTTTCCCTGGCTTTGCTGTACATTGCTGACGGAAATGGTTTTCTCTTCCCTTTAAATCTGCTCTAACGCCTGGGTTTCACTGGTGTTAGTTTTCAGTCCCGGATTCCACAGCGTTAGTGTGCAGGGAGCCTCTCCCCTCCCACTCTCCACCCATTGACCCTCTCTCTCTGCCCCTGGGGAGCCTTCCTCCGCCCTCCTGGAGCCTTTCTCCACCCTCAGCGCTCGTTATGTCGCTGCGTGCGTTATCGCGCGATAAGGTACCTCTGCGCCCAATAAAGCACCATTATTGCGTGATAAGGTACCTTATCGTGCGATAACGTGTCAGTAGTGCAAATAGCGCCCTTTAGTAAACATACCCCTTAGTTTTCATTTTCAGCATTAGCCAATTATGTCCTTATTTAATCCTGTGCACAAAACACCAGAATTAGCCAGCTAGATTTAGACAAATTTGAGTCCTAATGTAGCCAACTAGACTGTAGCAGAAAAGGAAGTTAAATTTGGCCAACTGGCTTGTTCATAATCAGCATTCTGAATTCCAGCTCCACAGTAATCGAACAATGACCTTCCTTTAAATCAGTCCAAAAACGTGGTAATAGGAAAGACAGAGCTTTTATTGAGACAATTATGGGGGATATTGTGCCAAGGAAAAAGGATTTAGTCTTAGCATTCACTCATACACTGTTCTTTTACATAGAACGCAAAACGAATGAGCAAATGCTAAAATACGACTAACCATTTCAAACCCTCAGTTTATGAGTATCACCACCACCTGGGATTTTTAGGCTATGACTTAGCACAGCATACTTGCATACTTTTTCTAACAACTATCGTCACAGTTTCAGAACTGCATAGCCAAATGAAAACATTAAGAAAATGTAATGCCGAGTCATACCGAGCCCACAATCCAGTCTCCAACAGTGGCTTACCAGGGTCACAGGTACCTAGCAGATCCCATAAAGGAGATCTACTCCTCCTAGCTCATTTCCAGGGATGAGCAATGGATTTCTCAGCTCTGTCTAGTTCTTTTAAACAAATGTTTCCTCAAGGAAGTTTCCAAGCCTCTTAAACCCCACTTAGTCAAATTTGTCACATCCTCAGGTGTAATTGTGTGTTACATGAAAAAAATCTCTACAACTTGTCTTCAATCTGCTGGCCATTAATTTCAAGGGATGTCCCAATATATTGGTATAGTTTGAAATGTTAAACAATCATTCCCTATGTAATTGTTCCACCCCACTCATTTTATAGGCTTCTATCATATCTCCTCTCACTCCATGCTGTAGAGCCCTAACCGCTTTAGCTTCTAAGGGAGGAGGTTTCATCCCATTTATTTTGCTGCCCTTCTATTAACCTTTTCTAGTTCCATTATATTCTTTTGGAGATGGGGCAACTGCCCACAATATTCAAGTGCAATCACACCATGGACTTCTACAGAGGAATAACGATATTCACAGCTTTGTTCCCATTTCTTTTTAGATAATCCCTAATATTCTCTTTGCATTTTTAGCAGCCGTGATACACTGGGCTGAAAGTTTCAGCTGTCCAGTGACTCCAAGATCTTTTTCTTGAGTGGCGACTCCTATCTCAAAACCCAGCATTTTGTACCTGCAGTTGGAATTATTTTTCTCCTATGTGTGTCACGTCTCACTTGTACACATTAAATGTCATCTGCTATTGAGATGCCCTGTCACAAAAGATTTTTCTGCAAATCCTCACAATTTTCTGTGGTTTTCAGACAGAATAACTTTCTGTCATCCACAAATTTGATCAACTTGCTCATCAATCCTATTGTAAACCGCTCTAATGCTCATGTGTGGGTGGTATATTAAAAACTGAATAAAGATAAAGATCTCCAGATCATTTATGAACGAGTCTGTTTAACAGCACCGGTTGCAATGCAGATCCTTGTAGTAGCCACTACTGACTTAGTCCTGCTCCATTTCCCTTAAAGATTAAATACGGTCTTCACGGAGTATAGTAGAATCACACTATGTTAGAAGTTACTCCATACAAAAATAATCAATGTTTAAAAGGAATTAGGTTGTAGAGAAACTGCACTACTAAAATGTCATAGGAAATTACTCCTTTTCTTATTTTTCTATATTTCTACTCCCAAAGAAAGTCTCAGACCAAACAGCGCTCCAAACTGATGATGTGTCAAATAAACATCAGCGCTTAATAGCATCAATGACTAGATTGGGAGTATTTTTTGTGTTTGAGTCACCAGCTCTCCACCACCTTTGTGTCAGGCACTATTGAAATGTAAAACTCTTATCTTGTTCCTTTTCCTCTACGCCTCCCTCGGCACCTCTCAAGCGTTTCACTCCAAACAGGAGTTTCTTCAGGAGGGTTTCCCTTCAGCCAGTTTGCAACCTACAAAAAGGGCAATGCCTCCTGCACCATGACTTAATATCCTAAGGAGTTTCCCCAAAACTGACATTGTCTAGCACCTTATGAAAATCCAAATATACTATATCAAGTGGCTCACCCATTATTTACTGCATTTATTTATAGTATTTAGCTCATGCCTTTCCAGGAGAAGAGCAAGATGAGCTACATTCAGGTACTATGTACATGAAAGTTTTTGTCTTGTACAGCCCTATTGGGTAGCTGCTGTGCACATAGAAGACAACCCCACCCCACCTCAAGGTGTTTGACCCATCAAAGATCAAAGCAGTGGAGTGACACCTGCCACTGGCCTGCCAGATAGCATAGGGTGTTGTATGATTGATTCCCAAGAGGCCATCAGGCCTACAAATTGAGTGAAAGATGTGCATCTTGTTGCTGGTTAGGTTGAAGATCCAGAAGACATTGTTGCGCAATGACTCCCATGGCAGTGCCACTGTGAGCTGGATTGGTGCTAGCTAGGGAGGCTCGATGGCTGCACCAGGTGGTTTCATTGGGAACAGCTCTGCCATTTTAGGAATGACCAGGCCTACAGTAGAGGTTTAGGAATGACTGGCTCAGGTATGAGATGCATACTTTTTGTAAGTTTTTCATCTTCTGTAATTAAGTAAAACTATACCCTCACATATCCATTACTGGCTTTTGTAACTGATATTTGAGGGTTTGGTGAGATAGAAAGTAGTGAGAATGGGTTATAAAGCCGCCAGGTTTAGCATCAGAAAACATTTAGGGGTATGTTTACTAAACTGTGGTAACATTACATACTGTGCGTTATGTAACGTTAACGATCGTTAACGTTACATAACGCGCATTATGTAACGTTAACGCGCGTTATGTAACGTGAACGATCGTTAACGTCCCCGCCGCAGTAAACAACGCAGAAGGTGGAGAGAGGGCGGAGAGAAGGGGTTCAATGGGCGGAGAGTGGGCGTGGAGAGGCTCCTTTCACACTAACACGCTGAACTGAAGGGCTGAATCTTACCGTGAATGAAAACCTGCCGTTAGATGCACATTTGCAGGGGAGAGAAACCATTTCAGTGTCAGCAATGTACTGCCTACGCAGGGAGCCCAAGAAAAGTAATAGTAGTGCTCCATTGTCAGCAACACCATAGTGCCAAAGTATGAATAGCCACTATGGCGATGGTGCAAATGGGGCATAGGGGGCCGCAGGCGGGACAGGTAGCATGGGCAGCTGGGGCACAGGGTGGACCAGGCAGGCGCCTAGGTGGCACATAGGAACATAGAAACCAGAAATCATCATGGCAGCAGCTGACAAAGTCCAAACACAATCCACCTACATCTACCTGGTCCACCCTAGCCAATAGTTGCTAGGGCACTGACCTGACATCCCCCCAACCATCCCGCCCTCATATGGAAGGGACATAATATTGGTAGGCAGTAATGGGGGGGGATGTGAGGATGTCCATGTATGCCCCCCCATCCCGGGATCCGCTCCCTAGGCGGGCGCCTACCTATACAGTTGATGGCCTGGGACTGCGCACTACCAGCACCGACAGCAAATGGCCATGTCAGCTTGGCAGGGGGGAATGGTGCCCGTGCTGGAGGGGAGGGGGCAGTGCCACCTCCCTGCAGTGGACCTAGGCTATGCCCTGCATCAGTACGTGGTGTGCAGGGCAACATACAAAGTCTGGCTGAGGAAATGTACAGCTACCCCAGGGACTATCATGCATCTGTGGCAACAGTGTGGTGCAGTACACCCAGCCAGTGTGTCTGGAAGCAGAGGGTCACAGGTTCAAGCCCCAGCTGTGGTTCCTGCAGTGCATGTCCCTATATTTTACCCAAAAGATGTAGTTAGGGTTTCACTGGAGCAAACAAATTATGTGGTAAACGAACAATACTCCACTGCTCACTAATACAGAACTACTGATCTTTGGGAACGGGTCTCAGACTGTGATAGGGTAGGACCCAGGAGGTAAACCTCTGCTGTGGTCACTCAAAACCCGTTTCTTCTTGCATCAAGGACCCAAATGTTCCCAAAATTTTCAGAAAAAAGCCTCTCAGGACCACTAAACGTTGCTGCTTTTTAAATGACAAGTAATGATCATTCAATTATAATGTCCAGAACACTTTGCAAATTTCTAAGAACTCAGAACTTAGAAATGATTCAAACTTGTCATGTAATCTAAAATTGGACTTATCTTGAGTCCCTTGGTCCCGACGTCGACGTCATTCCCACGCGCTGGTACGTTTCACCGCACATCAGCGGTTTCTTCGGGGGATCCACTTCTTACATCAGAACAATGGCGTGTATAACCCTATGGCTATAATCTTACTATTTTTCCTTTTTGGCCAACTCGGCTCTTGAAAACTAAAGAGAAACAAAAGTAATGTTAGATCAGTATTCCTCCAACAAAAGAATGCATATTCTGCAAGGTAAACTATGTCCTACCCGTCGGCTGTTCACTCTTCTTTTTCACCCGTGAAAAAACACCGCGCATGCGGCTTCCCCCACTACTCGCTACTATTTAAAGACCTCACTGACTAACTAGGTGATGACGTATTCAACTCAAGGGGACGGGTTAATGTGCTTCAATCAACTGCAGTGTTTTTTGCTAGGATATTTTACATACAGGCAGACCAATCAATTTGGGCATTCAACCCTCCAGGATGTACTGTGTTCAAGGTGTAAATCCACCTTTGCTCAGTGAATAGTAGACTTTGGTCTCTGGTGCGATTGCCAAACCCACAGAAAATCTGATCGATGCAAAAAACTTTCAACTGTTCAAAAGTATGAAAATGTTCCAAACAGTGAGCTACAATTGGTGCTTCCTTTCGTTGGCATCTTAACTTGCTACGATGTTCATTAATTCGAACTCTTAATGAGCGGATGGTTTTACCTACATAGAGCAATGCACAGGGACACCGCAGGGCATATACCACGTTACTCGAACCACAGTTGGTGGATTTTTTAAGAACATAGGTTACTTCATGGTAAGTAAATTGTGAAATCTCTTCTGTGATTCCACATATATTACAATCTCCGCATTTCATGTGCCCCCTCCTAGCTGGTAAGTTGTCATAGGTGATTGGTCGCAAGGTTGCTGGACTCAGTAATTCTTTGAGATTCCTGTGTCGTTGCCAAACACAGCGAATCTTTTTATCTTCCAAACCTGCAGTGCCTTGTAAGATGTTGGAATGTCCCTTCAAAATTTTCTGCAAAGAACTACTGTGGGGGGAATACTTGGTAATTAAATGTACATAAGAATCATCCTGGTTTTTAGATCTAATCCGGGGAAGTAAAAGCTGAGCGCGGTGATTGTATCTAGCTCGAGTATAAGCTGCTCTAATCACTTTCGCTGGATATCCCCGTTGTGCAAAATTTGTTTTCAACTGTTGTGCCTGCTTTTTAAAGTCCTCTTCTTCAGAGCAGTTCCTCCGAAACCGGAGGAATTGCGAGTAGGGTAAGCTGTTATTCAAGGGAATCGGGTGTGCACTATTATAATGTAGTAGAGCATTTCTGTCTACTGGTTTTCTGAAAATTGAGGTGTGCCAACGATCACCACCCTTTTTAACTTCTACATCCAAATAGGTTATAGAGGTTTTATTGTATGTAAAAGTAAACTGGATGCATGGATCTTGTTGATTTACCCAAGAAAAAAGGTATTCAAAAGAACTTCAGAACCCGTCCAAAGCATAAAGACATCATCTATATATCTACCCCAAAAAGGGATATACTGTTGGTACTGAGAGGGATATAGCCAAGTTCTCTCAAAATCCGCCATGTATAAGTTGGCTAAAGAAGGGGGCGCAAGTAGCGCCCCATCGCCACTCCTGAAACTTGATGGTATATAGTATCTTCAAAATGAAAATGATTATGAATAGAACCAAGGTCAAAAGCTCCATCAGGAAGGTCAAATGAGTAGTGGACAAATCTCCCCTAGATAGTAATGCTGTCCGGGCACTCTCTAGTGCCGCCGGCTGAGGGATACTGGTGTAAAGAGAGGTGACGTCTGAAGTTACTAAGAACACTTCCATATCATTTGACCATCTAGCATGTTGCTCCAATAGTTGTAAAAAGTGGGTCGTATCCTGTATATAGGAAGGAATGGTCGATAACAAAGGTCGCAGAAAGGAGTCTACATATGTGGATAACGGTTCCAAAATTGTTCCCCTCGTTGAAACGATGGGTCGACCAGGAGGATTAACCAGCCGCTTATGGATCTTCGGCACTAGATAAAATCTAGCAAATGTGAAACTCTGAACATTCAAGTAATGCCACTCTTTCCTAGTTAACAATTTATCGTGGAGAGCTTGCGTGGTTAATGAATGAATGTGTTTTTGTAAAGATGGACTAGGGTCACTCTCTAAAACGTGATAGACATCATGCATTGAGAGTTGGCGATGGGCTTCTGAAATGTATTGTTCTCGGTTTTGCACCACTATAGCGCCCCCCTTGTCCGCTCTCCGGATTACCAATTCTGGACAATCTTTCAAAGATAATAAAGCCTGTCGCTCTTCTCTGGTCAGTGCATGGTGCTTTCGATGCCCTCCTTGTTCGAGTTGATCCACATCCTTTAAAACTAGATCTCGATAAAGGGATAAAGAAGGATGTAAGGGACCCGGAGGGTTCCACGAGGAGGAATATAACGTGGTATATGCCCTGCGGTGTCCCTGTGCATTGCTCTATGTAGGTAAAGCCATCCGCTCATTAAGAGTTCGAATTAATGAACATCGTAGCAAGTTAAGATGCCAACGAAAGGAAGCACCAATTGTAGCCCACTGTTTGGAACATTTTCATACTTTTGAACAGTTGAAAGTTTTTTGCATCGATCAGATTTTCTGTGGGTTTGGCAATCGCACCAGAGACCAAAGTCTACTATTCACTGAGCAAAGGTGGATTTACACCTTGAACACAGTACATCCTGGAGGGTTGAATGCCCAAATTGATTGGTCTGCCTGTATGTGAAATATCCTAGCGAAAAACACTGCAGTTGATTGAAGCACATTAACCCGTCCCCTTGAGTTGAATACGTCATCACCTAGTTAGTCAGTGAGGTCTTTAAATAGTAGCGAGTAGTGGGGGAAGCCGCATGCGCGGCGTTTTTTCACGGGTGAAAAAGAAGAGTGAACAGCCGACGGGTAGGACATAGTTTACCTTGCAGAATATGCATTCTTTTGTTGGAGGAATACTGATCTAACATTACTTTTGTTTCTCTTTAGTTTTCAAGAGCCGAGTTGGCCAAAAAGGAAAAATAGTAAGATTATAGCCAGAGGGTTATACACGCCATTGTTCTGATGTAAGAAGTGGATCCCCCGAAGAAACCGCTGATGTGCGTTGAAACGTACCAGCGCCACTGTTCCCTCTAAGCTGTGCGCGTGTGCGCGCGCACACACCTCGCAGAGCGAGCGCACATACTTTACAACAGAGCGCACAAAAATTACGGTTCTGATTCTGATAGAAAACAACACAGACGTCTTAAAATTGAAAAGTTGTTGTGTATTTCCAGTTTTCACAAGTTTCTACAATATTTTCTAGTGCAATCAATGTGGTGTACATACTGTATTCTGACGTGTAGTCAAATTTTAAATTATATAACTCCGAGAGTCGTTATGTGGCGCACAAAAATTTAACCTTCCTTCAAAAGCTGCACAGCTGATATTTTATGTGCACACAGCCTACAGAAAATTAGAGGGAACATTGACCAGCGCGCGGGATTGACGTCGACGTCAGGACCAAGGGACTCAAGATAAGTCCAATTTTAGATTACATGACAAGTTTGAATCATTTCTAAGCTCTGAGTTCTTAGAAATTTGCAAAGTGTTCTGGACATTATAATTGAATGATCATTACTTGTCATTTAAAAGCAGCAACGTTTAGTGGCCCTGAGAGGCTTTTTCTGAAAATTTTGGGAACATTTGGGTCCTTGATGCAAGAAACGGGTTTGAGTGACCACAGCAGAGGTTTACCTCCTGGGTCCTACCCTATCACAGTCTGAGACCCATTCCCAAAGATCAGTAGTTCTGTATTAGTGAGCAGTGGAGTATTGTTCGTTTACCACATAATTTTTTTGCTCCAGTGAAACCCTAACTACATCTTTTGTCTGACACAATGACAGAACGGTTGTGGAAAGAAACTTTAAGTTTTACAGATGAGTACATTTCTGACATTTGCAAGGAAGCTACCCCTTTTTCCATGGAAGATGAAATCGGAGGAGAAGGCTCCCAGATTGACTGGGACTCTGTGTTGAAACTAGAGAAACAAATTGTTAAATTGCAATTACATCGTTTTTCACTAATTGAATATTTGAAACGGCAACAGATCCCGCGGGGACTCCGCATTTATAAAGAGCCTAAGATGCATTCCATAGATCCCACATTTCTCGAACAATGGAATCAGGTACTTAATAAATGTTCAAGGGATCTTATGGTTCTCATTGTGAATTCCACCAAAGTCACATTGGAATCCCTGACAAAGGAGGTGGACACAGGACTAACCAATTTGAAGGCAGCACTATCTCCAGAGAAGTTTGCCAAACATCGCGAAGAAGACAAAAAATTATTAGAAAAAGTACGGGATGATACCAAGAAGATCAAGTTAAACAAATTGGCACGAGATAACACCGATTACACCACGGGTTATGTCTATCCGTGGATGAACCAGAAGCGGAAGACACGCACCCAACGGCGACGGGTAACCTTCGATGAAACATCAGAAGACTCCTACTCTTCCGATTCCAGCCGTAGCTCAAAGAGTGATTTTTTAGAAACGGAGGGGGGGTCCAAAAAGAAAAAACCGACGGACGCCAAAGACAAGTCGAAAGCACAAGGTCGCTCGTCTGCACGCCAAAAAGCAACTTAGTGGAGCCTTCTTTAGTAGTAAATCTTTCATCCCACTCTCTGACCAGGGAACAACTATAAGTATTGAATAAGGGACTATCATATGTCCCATACACTATTCATGATGGGTTTCAGTTCCGTTTGGATTTTGAATGATTGATCCGCAAGTTAAATTTGAAGCTTTACTTTTCTCTAAAGGGAGAAGCTGTAGGACAAACGGCCCATTCTCAATCCAATCGGATACCGTTACCACTCTCCTCCTCGTGGAACCCTCCGGGTCCCTTACATCCTTCTTTATCCCTTTATCGAGATCTAGTTTTAAAGGATGTGGATCAACTGGAACAAGGAGGGCATCGAAAGCACCATGCACTGACCAGAGAAGAGCGACAGGCTTTATTATCTTTGAAAGATTGTCCAGAATTGGTAATCCGGAGAGCGGACAAGGGGGGCGCTATAGTGGTGCAAAACCGAGAACAATACATTTCAGAAGCCCATCGCCAACTCTCAATGCATGATGTCTATCACGTTTTAGAGAGTGACCCTAGTCCATCTTTACAAAAACACATTCATTCATTAACCACGCAAGCTCTCCAAGATAAATTGTTAACTAGGAAAGAGTGGCATTACTTGAATGTTCAGAGTTTCACATTTGCTAGATTTTATCTAGTGCCGAAGATCCATAAGCGGCTGGTTAATCCTCCTGGTCAACCCATCGTTTCAACGAGGGGAACAATTTTGGAACCGTTATCCACATATGTAGACTCCTTTCTGCGACCTTTGTTATCGACCATTCCTTCCTATATACAGGATACGACCCACTTTTTTACAACTATTGGAGCAACATGCTAGATGGTCAAATGATATGGAAGTGTTCTTAGTAACTTTAGACGTCACCTCTCTTTACACCAGTATCCCTCAGCCGGCGGCACTAGAGAGTGCCCGGACAGCATTACTATCTAGGGGAGATTTGTCCACTACTCATTTGACCTTCCTGATGGAGCTTTTGACCTTGGTTCTATTTCATAATCATTTTCATTTTGAAGATACTATATACCATCAAGTTTCAGGAGTGGCGATGGGCGCTACTTGCGCCCCTTCTTTAGCCAACTTATACATGGCGGATTTTGAGAGAACTTGGCTATATCCCTCTCAGTTCCAACAGTATATCCCTTTTTGGGGTAGATATATAGATGATGTCTTTATGCTTTGGACGGGTTCTGATGATCTTTTGAATACCTTTTTTTCTTGGGTAAATCAACAAGATCCATGCATCCAGTTTACTTTTACATACAATAAAACCTCTATAACCTATTTGGATGTAGAAGTTAAAAAGGGTGGTGATCGTTGGCACACCTCAATTTTCAGAAAACCAGTAGACAGAAATGCTCTACTACATTATAATAGTGCACACCCGATTCCCTTGAATAACAGCTTACCCTACTCGCAATTCCTCCGGTTTCGGAGGAACTGCTCTGAAGAAGAGGACTTTAAAAAGCAGGCACAACAGTTGAAAACAAATTTTGCACAACGGGGATATCCAGCGAAAGTGATTAGAGCAGCTTATACTCGAGCTAGATACAATCACCGCGCTCAGCTTTTACTTCCCCGGATTAGATCTAAAAACCAGGATGATTCTTATGTACATTTAATTACCAAGTATTCCCCCCACAGTAGTTCTTTGCAGAAAATTTTGAAGGGACATTCCAACATCTTACAAGGCACTGCAGGTTTGGAAGATAAAAAGATTCGCTGTGTTTGGCAACGACACAGGAATCTCAAAGAATTACTGAGTCCAGCAACCTTGCGACCAATCACCTATGACAACTTACCAGCTAGGAGGGGGCACATGAAATGCAGAGATTGTAATATATGTGGAATCACAGAAGAGATTTCACAATTTACTTACCATGAAGTCACCTATGTTCTTAAAAAATCCACCAAATGTGGTTCGAGTAACGTGGTATATGCCCTGCGGTGTCCCTGTGCATTGCTCTATGTAGGTAAAACCATCCGCTCATTAAGAGTTCGAATTAATGAACATCGTAGCAAGTTAAGATGCCAACGAAAGGAAGCACCAATTGTAGCTCACTGTTTGGAACATTTTCATACTTTTGAACAGTTGAAAGTTTTTTGCATCGATCAGATTTTCTGTGGGTTTGGCAATCGCACCAGAGATCAAAGTCTACTATTCACTGAGCAAAGGTGGATTTACACCTTGAACACAGTACATCCTGGAGGGTTGAATGCCCAAATTGATTGGTCTGCCTGTATGTGAAATATCCTAGCGAAAAACACTGCAGTTGATTGAAGCACATTAATCCGTCCCCTTGAGTTGAATACGTCATCACCTAGTTAGTCAGTGAGGTCTTTAAATAGTAGCGAGTAGTGGGGGAAGCCGCATGCGCGGCGTTTTTTCACGGGTGAAAAAGAAGAGTGAACAGCCGACGGGTAGGACATAGTTTACCTTGCAGAATATGCATTCTTTTGTTGGAGGAATACTGATCTAACATTACTTTTGTTTCTCTTTAGTTTTCAAGAGCCGAGTTGGTCAAAAAGGAAAAATAGTAAGATTATAGCCATAGGGTTATACACGCCATTGTTCTGATGTAAGAAGTGGATCCCCCGAAGAAACCGCTGATGTGCGGTGAAACGTACCAGCGCGCGGGATTGACGTCGACGTCGGGACCAAGGGACTCAAGATAAGTCCAATTTTAGATTACATGACAAGTTTGAATCATTTCTAAGTTCTGAGTTCTTAGAAATTTGCAAAGTGTTCTGGACATTATAATTGAATGATCATTACTTGTCATTTAAAAGCAGCAACGTTTAGTGGCCCTGAGAGGCTTTTTTCTGAAACTTTTGGGAACATTTGGGTCCTTGATGCAAGAAACGGGTTTGAGTGACCACAGCAGAGGTTTACCTCCTGGGTCCTACCCTATCACAGTCTGAGACCCGTTCCCAAAGATCAGTAGTTCTGTATTAGTGAGCAGTGGAGTATTGTTCCTATATTTTACCCTACAATGCAGATACAACAGCAACATGTGCAAAGCCCAAAGCAGCAGCGAACAGGGGTACAAACACCCACTCACACAGGCTCCACAATCTAAAGACACACGGAGAGCCAGTCTGTTGGCCCCAGCATTGAGCTGCAGTTATCACCAGGGCACCACTACTACCTCCTGCACAGTTTAGCAATGTAAACACTGTGATCAGGACCAGTTTGGTGGGAAGGGTTGCCAACCACCCCTATCTGTGCACAATGCTGCAATAGGAGTGTGTGTGTGTATGTCTATCCATTGTTTTGTGGCTGCCCACACCTCATCGGGCCCACAATGTCCCACTGTTACCAGCGTTAGCCTGAATATGTGCATAATGAGGAGCAAGGTGTTGTGGGTATGGCCCCAGCAGGGCAGATTGGGCATATTGGCCAGGATGCATCTTCACAGGGTGTGGGGCAATGGCTGGGACACTGTAGTGCCTGACCACCACCCGCATGGACAGGGTGGCAACAGCATGGCATGCTTGGAGGGCACTCACTCTGACTGAGCAGTGACCATGGCATGTCTAGGTTCCCACAAAGCACTCTATACTATTTGTCTCCAGTGGTCCTGTTGTGTCCCCAGTGCTGGGGGCCACAATCACTGAGATGCCTGCTTGGTGCACATAGTTTCTCTGTGAGCATGCACTGTGGACTGTCTGCAGTTCAACTGTGCATGGTCAAAACACCTATACGGTACAGTCTGATTGTGCTGTCTGCTGGTGACTGGCAGACAGTGGTTGAAGGTAGTTGGGGTTTTCCAGACCTAACCCCAGCATTGCTGCTGGTCTGCCACTGCCCAAGTCATAGGTATGGTTCTGGCCCAGGCCCACCAACCCTGGAGGGCTGTCTCATACAAACAGGATGGAGGTTGCTACCCCAGGGTGGGGGCACCTATTCCATACCTACAAAAAGGGTGAGGTGGGCCCTTTGGGGGATTTAGTGCAAACCACTGTGACCTATAAAGGCACTGCTACACACACCTCATGCACTTCTAGGAACCCCTCTGCCCTGATAACAGCTGCCCATGTCAGCCAGACCATACCACGGGGTAGATGTTAATCTGGCTGGTGTCTGGTCCCACAGGGCCACATGTGACTGCAGGATAGTGATGGCCACCAAATTACTTTTGGCTGCACTGCAGGGAACACCTGTCACACACTGGTAGCAATGGGGATGCACAGCAGGACCTGTCTCTAGTACCACATGTACTGCGGACCTAGTGCTGGGCACCCATCCTATCGCTCAGGGTGAACACAGAACCTGCACAATGGCATGGTCTGTAGCTGCTCTGTGCCAGTATCACGCACTGTCAGTTTGTCTTTCCAAGCTAGGGGGCCGGAGAGGTGCAGACCCCATTTGGTGATCAGCTGTAGACAGCTATTCAGCATGTGCAGTGCATCATGGGTACTGGTGGGGTTACCCTATCCTGGCACTCAGAGCAGACAGTTTGTGCGGTGACCTGCAGTCCTTCTGCACCCAGACATTGCTGTGACATACACCATGGAGGTATAGCCTACTGGTTAATACAATGCCATTCTTGGCAGTGTTCATGGGTTCAGTTCCTCATTGTTCTCTCCTCTCATGCCTGTCCTACTCAAACAGTGTGCATGCCTGTAGGGGTCATATTTCTGCAGATCTGTGCTTCCAGCCCATAATACCCTCGCCGCCATTGCCAACATTTCCTCGGTCCATCTATCTGCGTCTGTCAGCTGTGTAGAGTCCTGTCTGCCAGTGCAGGCTGCCGTCCCATGTCATGCACTGCTACCCTTTCCTGCATTGTGCCTCTTCATGCTTGCCTCACCTGTGCCTGATCTGCATGGCACCACCACTCCTCTGTCCACCCATCATTGTAACTATCCTGCCACCTCCGCCTCCACTGGGGGACACGTATTCCCATCGTCTGCCACCAACTGTTTTTCTGGTACTTTACATTGCCAACACCCTGTGCTGTGGTCCAGCTGCCCCACCATGTTTGTCATCAGTAGTGGCAGGCACATGGGATGCCCGCAGATCTGGCAGGTCCAGCGGCTCCCACCTCTCCCTCCTTCACTCACCTGTTCATTGCCTTTCCTGAGTGCTCTATCTAGTGTTAGGGCTACATCTGTCTCTGTTCCGCACAGGTCATGCATGTCATCCTGAGGCACCTTGCAGTCCCTAGGGCACACTAACCTCAGACACCATGACCTTGTGGGCCACCTTAACCTATGGTTCCATAGCCAAGGGTGCCTTCTGCAGTGCCTTGTCCAAAGGTGCCTACTATGGCGCTTAGCCTAGGAGGCCCTATACGGCGCCTTATGAGGCACCTTACAGGGCACCTTGCTAGGCACATTATAAGGCACCTTACATGGCACCTTACTGGGCACCTTACAAGGCACCTTACTGGGCACCTTACAATTCACATTACAAGGCGCCTTGCAGGGTGCCTTACAGGGCGCCTTGTAATGCTCGTTAGTCTAAGGTGCCTTGTAACGCGCATTAGCTGTCAGCTTTCTGTAACGATGCAACGCCCACGCCTTTATATGGGCATCTCTGCCTTTACCGCAGATCCTAACGCGAATGACATTACCGCAGTTTAGTAAACATACCCCTTAGAGTTAGAAAACCAAATCTAGATTTCCATTTGATGACTTGGAGCAGTGACTTCCTCATTCCTTGAGCCATATGCAGTCTTATGGTGTGACTGTCCATTCTCTTGTCATGGTGATCCTGACTCAGCTGGGTTGGCAGATTTAAGGCCTAAAGTGGCCATGTCAGTAACAGGTTGTGGAGAATGGGCTCTGCCATTCTATCATCAGTCGCTTCCTGAATAGATGTTTTCTTCTGTCTTCCCTTTATAGAAGGAACTTTCCTTGCACTTAACTTGGTTTATTGTTAAGAATGTATTTTACCATCAATTAAACAGAAGACAATAGAAGATGATAGGTTGAAACCCTCCTCGGGTACTACATTGAATGCCATCACCGTACTCCTCAGTTCAGCTGGCCTGAAAGCATGAGAACCTGGCTCTGTCTGGCATGTGAGCCTCCGTGATGGAGGAATGCTGTGATGCTCATGGGGGTCCTTGGGTTGACTCAGCATTCTGTCCTGACTGTGGAATGGGGGACACACAGATGGGGGAGCACAGAATGCATTTCTTCCCTGTACCTTTATTTTTGTGATGATTACTATACTCTAAATAGCAATGTTCCAATTTTTCCTGCCTCTTAACATGACACCCACTGCTATCGTGTTCTTTTCCTTTGGACATAGGTGTGATACTGTTTATTAATTGGTTGGATGCCCATAAGCAGAAAACTTACCCTTTTTAACAGCCCCCCCCCCTTAACTATTCCTTCTCTCCCCACACCCCCACCACCAGTACCATGGTTAGTTACAGTATATCAATTATCTGCCAGTCCCCTTGGGCTGTGTAACTGAGACAGTTAAACCCAATACTATGCTGTGAACTCCCCTGGTGCTCCCTTTCAGTGCCTTGTCTGCAAGCAATGTCAGGCAATTAAAGCAGAGTAAAGCTACAATTGTGGGTTAAACAGTATCATTGAACAGTCCCATTCATTTGCTGAATTCTCTTTGACATGTTTACCTGCAAGCTGTCACCAGAGTAAGAACCTTCCCAATGTATATTTTAGTGGGGGAAGCTCACGGAGCTCTTCCTTATAATTCTACCAAGAAGTAGGCTTGCCCAATATAGTTTCTTCCCTATTTCTATATATCATTCCCCTATGCAAACTCTACCCCCCTATATCTTCCCAAAGTTTCCAAGTTCTAACCATTTAGGGGTCCTTTTACTAATGGGCACTAGGTGCTACACCACTGTGTTAACTGTCAGGGGTATGGAAAGCATTTCCCTGGCAGTTAATATGGAGCACTTTCCCCTAACGAGAGACCGCATTAACGTGGATGCACATAACCATGGGTAGGTGCCTACTTGTCTATATAAAATACTAGCATATGTTGCAGAGAAAGTGCCTTAAATGCTGACAAGATCACTTATACCCACTCGTTACAGATGTAAATGGAGGAATCTCATAATTTACGCATGTACATGAAAACTCTGCTCATGCTCTGCCAAGACCGGTCAATATTTTATAAGAGGTCATTTAAACTCATAGTGCTTCTTTGGAGCAGGTGTAAATTTGTACATGAAGATTTGTGGACTACGGGGGGGTCATTGTATAAGCCTATATTGCCTTTACAAAACAGGCATAAAGTAGGCATCTTTTTGAACTTTTCACATAGGTATCCTTTTATAAAATTACCCTCCACAATGTACTGTATATGAGAGCCAAGAAGCGCCAATGGGCTTCTATGAGATAACTCTGTTCTTCAATGAACTATTATCTAGAGGACAGTTATGTTTATGTTTATGCAATTTCTTGATATACTGCCCAGGCTGATGCTGCCTTATCTAGATAGCCACTTCTTTTCCAGTTCCTTCCCCTCTTGGATAGTATACTGTGTATCGTGCAAGCTTAGAAATGTCCAATCATGCTATCCTAGGAAGAATGGAATGGAGAATGGGGCTTCAGAATTGTGAAAAGGGAAGACGTATTGTTTGTGAAAGGAATTCCTTCTTGATATGCAGTGTCAATCACAAGCGGGTGATGGCAATGCAAAATTTGAATGGGGATGAGACTATATTTCTTTGTATATTTTAACTATTGTAATTATTTCAGTCTTGCAATTATGGCATATTGCCTCATAATGACAAAGGCCCATGTTTACTAAGCATTTTTCCCATAGACACAAAATGGGAGAAGACCTTTAGCAAACAAGGCCCAAAGCCAAAGTGCAGCCATATTGTTATTATTCCATTATATCTTATTATATTTCTCTAGAGGTCTTTGGTATCTAAGCAGTAAGGGTTGGTGCAAATGTCATTTTAGTCTCTGTTTCCAATGGTGAAGACAATGGTAGCATTCTACAGATTGTGCATTAAGCATTAAGACAAAAGCTTTAGTTCCTAAACCAACCGTTTCAAAAGATCTCAAAACACAGGTATGTTACTGAACCTCAGTTATATATTACAGAGTTTCTGTTTTTCCCATCATTGCCCCTGACACAGTGCAGAGGTTTTGCAGCTTCCTTCAAGCATATGAATATCCATATACCTCTGCTAATATATAATTGTACCGGGCCAATTACTGCATCCTAGTTTGGATATGGTATCAGCAATCTTTCTATTGAAAACCTGATCCTCACCTGAACAGAACCTAGTAACTACCATATGGCAATTTTGTGATATGGACAAATTCTCCTAACCCAGAGTTCCCAGCTTCATAATCCTTTTATTTCATCCACATTTTGTGCTGTGGAAGCCAGTCTGAGCTATTAAATTATGTATCACGCATCAATCAATAAAGTCTCTTCCAGAATGAAGCAGATGAATTCTTCAAATATAATCACACTTTACTCTCTTCTGAAAAATGAGAGGAGAAAAAGGGTCTCAGAACCATACGAGGTAGGAGTATAGGCACCCAGTAGATAACACTCAGGCCTTAACTCATCCTCAGCACATCAGCGACCCATAAAAAACTCCTTCCCATTTATTAATTATTATTTCCAATTTTATGTTTATATATCAATCAAAAAACTGAAATCCCTCAAAGCATGCATGCTGGGTATCAGAACCACAATCCAACAACCCAAAGATATTACTTAACTTCTGTGTATCTGTATATCACTGCTGTCGAATTCCCCAACGCCATTCACGACATCAGCTAGGCATTTCACCAATCGCTTCCTGAGGGGGTATATGATCAAAATTTCAAAACATACATGAGACATATCATCAGAAGATAGTGTCTGCCATCCCCAGGCATGCATGCTTTGAGGGATTTCAGGTCCAGTACTCTCTGTTTGATCAGATCTGCAAACAGGTTTGAAACCAGGTTGCAGCAGCTGGCCATTGATGGAGAGTACAGGAGGCAGTCTAGCATTTGTGGGAGGCAATGACCCCCCTCCCCCCGGTCACCCCTGAAACTAAGCCCATGGTTATCAGTCAGGGCAATTTGTCCAAGTGAATACTTGTTTAGCTGAGCAAATGCCTTGGACAATCATCCTTGGGCAATGCTTACACTGTAATTGTATTTATTATTTTATTTATTTGGTTTTATATACCACACTATTTAGAAATCAGTGCGGTTTACAAGAAACAAAATCAGTAATTACATAGAACAAGTTTAGAGAACAAAACAGCAAACATCAGCAGTTAATAAGATAACAATTGTTAGGTTAGGCAGGGAAGTCAACTTGGGTCGTAATTGGGTGAACTATATACATTGTGTGTTGGGAAAACTAAATACATTGTGCTTATTAGGATAAGTAGTTGGGTCTAGCTGTGGGATTTGGCTCAAGGCAGTTTAAGAATCTAAGAGGGAACTATTCAGGCAGACTATGTTACTTACTCATAATATAACTGAAAAAGATGTGTCTTTAGAACTTTCCGGAATGTAGCCAGGTCAGAGATGGCATGGATTGGGGGGGGGGGGGGAGGGAGTTCCAGAGAGGTGGTACGTATAGTTTGACTGCTCGGCTATTCGCAAACTGGGAACTTTTTCTTATTATGGTAGACCTTCTGACTCTATTGTTTGGTTTCCATTGAAGAACTCTTCAAGGGCAATTGCAGAGAGGTTGTGTAGTATTTTGAAGAGAGTATTATGAGAGCTTTGTACTTGAGATGGCTCACAATGGGGGACCAAGGGAGTTGTCTCAAGATAGGGGCTGCATGTTCATATCTCGAGGCTCCAACCAGGGTTTGTGCTGCAGTGCTCATAGCCATTTGCAGGGGATGAATTGCGCAGTCTGGCAGGCCATGACAAATGATATTTGCGTAATCAATATGAGGAGTGATCAGCGCTTGGAATACAGTGCGGAAATCAGCAGCTTCAAGCAAGGGACGCAGTTGATGAAGGGTCCGTAGTTTTAGGTATATTGCTCTAGTGATGTTATTTATGTGCGGCTCCATTGTTAGATGTTGGTCTAAGGTGATCCCCAGGTATCGGACCTCTTGCTTTACTTCCTTCCCTTGGACCGCTCTCTCCCATCTTCTTGTCCTAGAGTCCATAATCCAAACTTAGGATGTCTGTGGATGGGGAGAAGGTAGAGGAAGACAGAGAAGAGGGAGAGTAAGGCCTGTGTATCAGAGAGAGAGAGATTTGTATATCTATGTGAGACAGATATGTTTCATATTCACAGCTCACCAATTCTATCAGCAGTTCAAGAACCAGAAAATTCTGCAGCAAAGTTTCTGAAATTCTGTTGCAATTCTTAAGCTTAGGTACATCATTTTGTATATTAAATAATGTAAATTATTTAACATTAAAGAAAAGTTTTCAAAGCTTCCTTGTGTGCCTGTATAATGTATTTTGTTGTTTGGTGGCTTTATGGGTGGGGAAATGGGATCCTGGAGGCAGGAGAGGATCTTGGAGGAGGAGGAGGAGGAGAAGAGCTAGTGAGGCAGGATCTCGGGGATAAGGGAGGAGGAGAGAGTATGAGGAGATCACGTGGAGTCGGCAAGCAAATCATAAGCATAGAGAGAGGCAGAGGAAGAGGAGGGAGCACTGGCTAAGAGGGGACAGAGGAAAAGGAGCATGAGAGATGGGGAGAAGCTGGGACAGGAAGTGTAGAGGGAGGAGAATCAAAGATGGGGGAAGGGAAGGAGCAGGAGGATCAGGCACAGGGAAAGAAGAAGGTTTGGGACAGGGCAGAGCAAGGAGAATTTCTTGGATTTAGTGGGGAGAAGACAGAAGATTATGGGACTGGAGGGGAGGATGGAGAGAAGCAAGAGGTAAGTTCCAGAAATGTGTATGTGTGTGTGGGGGGGTGGGGGGGGGGAGGGGGCAAGAATGCAGGATCAGGGAAGAGAGGATCAGGACTGGAGGGGTGGAATGTGCTTGTTTCCTGAATCCAGCCTTGCCTCCTCATTCCAAACTCTCTCTCCTCACCTCTATTTTCAGTCCTCTTTCTCTCCCTGCCAAACGTCATCCCTGGCACTCTCCAAAATATACATCCAATTTCAGCGCTAATCCACTCTCTCACATACACATTTGGAGCTGATCCCCCTCTACACACACACACACACACACACACACTCACTCACTCACTCACTCTCTCTCAGATGATCCCCTTTCATTGTCCCCTTATCCAGTTCTCTCATCCCAGGACCTATCTATTACTCTTTCCCCAACTGATCTCCTCACATCCTTCCCCCAGCAGATCCCCTCACACCCCAACCCATCTCCTTACATCCCCCTCCTGCTGATTACCTCACATCTAGCCCAAGTCAATTGTTTCCCACACACACACACGCACATGCACACATTATCTCTATCAATCAGCTCCTATCCCTAACCCCTCCCCCATATAAATATCCAACAGCAAAAGGAGGATGAAAGTGACAATGCACCAGAGTATCTTCCTCCTCTGTTGCTTGGGGCTCAATTCATGGTCAGGAGACTATGGTGCTGCACAGATTATATAGTGCAAACCAGGCCCCACTGCAAAGAAGGAGGGTGCAGCCCACTGCCCATTGTTCTCCTCTTCCTGGCCCAGGTTAGAGTGTATCAACTGGGTGTAAGACAAATCAGTGAATGGAGGGGTAAAATGTTGTCAGGGAGAAGGGGGCATGGGAAGACAAGCAATGCATACTATTATGCTTAATTAACCACCAGCCTCCCTCCTTGCCATGGTGCCCAGCAACACACTGTGACGAGGGGTAGAGAACAAACCAATTCCCTAGCAAAGGCCATATTTTCAGAACCTTGCCACATAGGCTTACTAAGTGGCCCCAGATCTGCTCAACAAATTGAGCCAGTTTGGGGTTTACCAGGGCTGGTCTAACCATCAGGCAAACTAAACGGTCACCAAGGGCAGCAGCTTCTGAAGGGGTGGGGGTGGCAAAGAACAGGGCATTCAAAGCTAAACAATAGATTCTGACAGCCAGGGGGAGGGGGCACAAGGCTTAAGGTTTGCCTAGGGTGCTAATACCTTGAACTAATTCTGGGGCAAGCCCTGGATTTACCCCACTTCATGCAGGGACTTGTAGTTCTGCTTTTCAGAATCACAAAGTCCTGCATGCAAAGGGATACAAGCAGGACCAGATCCATCTGTCTGGCAAAACTGAAGCCAGTTGACAACCCTACTGCTATGGCATCATGGGAGACCAGAAGTCCTAATTATACTTTCTTTGTGATAGAAAGCAAAACTATCAGGTTGATGCAGCCAACTGAGCTGTGCTCTAGCGTAGCATTTTGCTTGAGATTTTGCCACACTAGTCTTGCCTTAGAATTATGGTGCTGGCAAAGAATACTGTGTATACTATAGACTGCCCGAAGAACAAACAAGTTGGTACTAGAGGAGATCAAACCTAAGCTTTCTTTAGATGCTTAGATGACAAGACTACAACTTTCATACTTTGGACACATCATGCGAAGAGAGAGATCATTAGAGAAAGACATCATGCTTGGCAAGATTGAAGGTCAACACAAAAGAGGAAGGCCAGCAATGAGATGGATCGTACAGTAACAGCAGCTATGGATGCCACTATATCAACAGTCAGCTGTCAGACTGAAGACCAACACAGTTTAGGACTACTATCCAGAGGGTCGCCATGAGTCAACAGTGACTCTACAGCACTTAACTACAACAGTCTTTCTCCCCAATGCAGAAAGCAAACTAGAGTAGGAAAATCCCAAGCAAAACCACTGCGCTATTGTATAGCCTAGTGGGCATGCTAATTGCATGCAAAGGAATTAATTTTTAACTGCTCCCAATGTAAAAAACTGTGCTGAAACTTAGTGCAGTTTTTTTTTTACCATTCTCTTTATGATAGATCTTTACTCCAGCTCAGAACACTTCACCTCAGATGACCCAGCAGTCACTGTCTCCCAATCCACCATAGGGGCCCAAATAGCCACTAGACCCTCTACCCAGATCTTTCAGAAGACCTTTTTTGCTCTTGGCTGTATCTCTCATCTTCCTCTTCCTCCCTCCACTCTTAGCCAGTGCTCCTTCCTCTTTCTCTACCTCTCCCTATGCTTGTGATTTGCTTGCCGACTCCACGTGAGCATGCGCCGTTCTTTATTTGTGCAAATTTTCACACACAACTGATTTGCATTTTTTTTTGCTGCATCTTGAATAAAAATATTGTGTTTTCTTAGGTTTAGAAACCATACGCAGAACTATTGTGCATGACTCTGATGCAAGGGTTCTGCACTGGCCTGTGTGTATAAGAGGAGTTTTTGTCAAGGCCATCTTCAGCTCCTTCATTTTCAGACCTGATGAGACAGTAAATCCTGTAGGATAGTCAAGAAATGTATTAAGTTAGTACAATACCACTCTATCAACAATGAGCTGCTTGGCTGAAGACCGAACAAAATTTAGGTCAACTATCCAGAGGGTCACCAGGAGTTGACACCAACTCGACGGCACTTAATAACAAAAAGTACAATAAATGGTATCACCTTATAATATGTCTTTTTGTATGTTAGCCTTCTTTGTCTGCAGTCCTTGAGGACTGAACCTGTGCACCCCATGAGCTAGAGACTAACAAGGCAAACCCACTACTTTATCCACCATTTTATAAAACAAAGCAAAGGGGCAGAGGTGGGGGCTTCCAGCCAGAATGAAGAGCACACTGGAGATCAGCTAATTATGGTCTGTGAGGAAGGTGGGAGTCTCATCTGCAAGAAGGCCTCACTGTCTACTATGTACTTCGCTCAGGAGGTCCTGTCTACTTTTCACACACCCTACAAAAGTGACCCTTGTTCTCTTGAATGTTTGTTTGTCTTCAAAGTTAGTGCCTCTTTTGTTGAGTTAATTGGCAAGGGGAGAAGGCGGAGGTAAACTCAGGGAGGGGGAGAAAGAGTTTGACTTTGGTAAGGAGAGCTGCCCTTTCAACAGAGCTTTTTGTAATTCAGCTGCAACATCTGGCTCTTGTTTGCCTGATCCCTGATGAAATCAAAGATTTCCACCTCGTCTAATTGTTAGTCTTTTAATATTTAACTGTAAAAAATACTTTTTAGCTTGCCCAAGGGCTAAGGACAGAAAGAAAGGGGGGACATCAGATCAAATTATGCTGTACTCCTCCTTAAATGTGTAATTCAATCAGCATGAGAAAATTAAAATGGTAATGAATTAATTATGCTTTAATTTTAAACTGTAAACCACTATCACTGAACCTTGCAAACTTCTTTCATTCAATTGCTGTTATTTATTTATATACACGACAAAGGATTGTAATTTAAGGAAAGAACAAATTCACAAACAAGTTGCTGTATAAAGGAATTTTTTCACAGTTTGCACTCAGATACCTTTTTTGTATTTATAAAATGAACAGGGGCCACAAATTTGCAGAAATTTTTATTTTAAAATAAGTTGAAATGTGTGCATTTATAGACTCAGGCAATGGTGTATGTGAGTTGTGTTAAGGGTTGGATGGTGCGTATAGATTGTATATGGGGTGGGGTGGGTGTGCATGTGGGGATTATGAGAGACACATATCTTTATCTTTATTTATGCTTTTGATAGACCTCTTAGGCTAGAGCATCGAAGCAGTGTACATTGCAAATGACTAGTGAGAAAAAGAAAGGGAAAGGAAAGCCATCTTTTGACAGGACAAAGGGCAGAAGCACGAAAAGTACAGAAACAAACAGTGGTACCAGAGAGGGGAATAGAGAAGATGGGCAGAACAGAGGGACTTGATCATGGAGGTGCCATAGGCAGGTTGAAAGCTAGTTGAACGAGGTGGGTCTTCTCTTCAGTGCAGCTTTGAATCTGGGAAAAGAAGACTCGGAGCGAAGAGTGAAGGGGAGGGAGTTCCAGAGTGCGGGACCCAGGAAAAAGAAAGTGGAACAGTGGGTGCGTTCGAGGTGCACTAATGAAACAGAGGGAAGGGGCATGGTGATGAAACCGGTGGTTGTGGAGAGAACGCAACAATCGGGGTGGGGCATGGCGATGAAGAAGGTTAGTGAGATACTGACCTAGGAATGTGAGGAGGGATTATGTGTGTTTGTGGAAAATTGAGGTTTGGGGGCTTGTGAGGGCATCTGAGGGTGTGTGGAGGTAGGAGAGAGTGTAGAAGTCAAAAGGGATTTGTGTATTTGGGGGTGTGGATGATGTAAGATGCATGTTTGTGTGTGTGTGTGTGGGGGGGGGGGGGGTGGATATGTGTCCAGGAGAATACTTGAAGGGAATGGGTGTATGAGAGGTGGGGGTGCCATGGGAGGCATAAAGATGATAATTTTATAAAAGATAGGTGATACGTGTATGCCAAGGTTGGGCATATAGGTGCATATATGGTGAGACATATGGAGTGGAGAAGTAGCCTAGTGGGTAGAGCAGCAACCTGGTAACCAAGTGACCAGTGTTTGATTCCCACTGGCACACCTTGGGAAAGTCACTTTACCCTCCATTGCTGTGGAAGAAAGACCTAGCAATCTGCTTCCAGTCACACCTTCCCAAGAAAACCCAGGAGCTGTTGGGTTGCCAGGAGTCAGCATTGACTCAATGGCATACACAGAGGATGTGGTTCCTACATGTGTGCACCAGAAAATGGGCATGTCAGAAAAGCATGATGTATCCTATTTACATCAGCTTCATATAATGCACAGAATGGAAGGAAGCTGTCTTTTTGAACCTTGAGTTTTAATTGCTGTTTGAAGTATCAGAGCATGGTCAATCCATCTTCCTCCTCAATCTTCTCTTCCGCATTCATTTACCCTCCTTTCCACATCTACAGCCTCATTCCCACCCTCTTTGCTCATTTGTAGTCCTCTTTCTCTACCTTCTGTCTCCTGCACAGTCCCCTCTTGCTCTCTACAGCCAAGTACCAAAAAATGCAGCTAGAGCAGGGTTGGCGCTACTATTAGGCAAACTAGGTGATTGCCTACACCAAAAGCACTCTGCAAATTTGCCCCCCAAAATACACCAACTGCGCCCACCCCACAAACTGCCCTATTAAGAAATATTAACACCTCCTGCAACAGCCCCACCACTTGGTCAGCTACCCAGAATCTCAAAAACTACACCCTTGCAACTATTCCATCACCCTACAAAATACTCCACCCCAACTGTTCCACCACCCCGCAAACTACTCCCTGCAAAAAACTACCCCACTATAACTGTCTCACCACCTCTCAAACTACCCTTACCTGCAAAACTATCTTCTCCTATCTGACCCCACCCAAAAACTATGTAACTCGGAAGTGACCTCCCCAGCTACCCTGACCACAGGCACAACATATGCACAGCACACACAGAACAGACAACAAATCATTCCAATCTGGCCAAATATCTCATTTTCCAAATTCCTCCCTACCAAAAGTTGGTAATGACAGATGCGTCTAAGCTGGATTGGGGAGCACATGTAGATGTGTTCTGCACTCAGGGATTTTTGTCCCCCCAGGACAGTCTCTATCAGATAAATGTCCTGGATCTGAAAGCAACCTCAAACATTCTAAAGGCTTTCAGAGATTGGTTGGCCAACCAAATTGTCATGATCCGTATGGACAATCAAGTGACAATGTACTACATCAACAAGCAGGGAGGAACGGGGTCATATCTCCTGTGTTGAATTTCACCATCTCTCGGGGGATGATGCTCAAGACCATGTCCTTGCCTGGTGAGGACAATGCTTTAGCGGACAGACTAAGCCATATTCTTCAACCTCACAAATGGACTATGAATGGAGAAGTTGCTGAAATCATTTTCTGAGAGTGGGGCACCCCTTCGATAGATTTATTCATCACTTCTCAGAGCAGGCAAGTGCCTCAGTTCTGTTCCAGGATTTGGGCAGAGCACCTTTTTCCTTTATTAGGGGGAAGGTCTTCTAGTCACATATCCTCCTATTGCTCTGATAGCGAAAACTCTCTTGAAACTCAAGGATGACACAGCAAATTATACCCATAGAACCTTATTGGCCCAGGCAACTTTGGTTTCCTCTTCTTCATGAGCTTTCCATCAGGTACCTGGTTCATCTAGGCAACTTGCCAACTCTAATTAAGCAAGATCAGGGAATTCTGTTGCACCCCAGCATCAAGACCCTTGCCCTCACAACCTAAATGTTGAAGGGATAACGTTGTCCACTCTGAATTTGCCAGTTGGTATCACCACCATCTTCCCGGCCTCCAGGAGAGATTTAACGTATGGGTGTCATAGTAATTCAAGTGGAGGAGGTTTGCTGTCTGTTTGAGGGACAGACTCTAGACCAGCGATTTTCAGCTGCGGTGCTGTGGCGCACTGGTGTGCTGTGAATGGTCCGCAGGTGTGCCATGGGAATTTGAAGGAGGGCGGAACCAGTGTCACTCTTCAGTCAGCTGTTGTTCGGATCAGATGCATTATTCCGTGTAAGCTTGCGCTAATGCGTTTTTGTTTGTTATTTCTATTTTGTTTTAGATTTTTAATGAAAAAACATAACTTAGATGATGACAATGAATGAAGTAAGGCTGGCACTAGTAACGCACAGAGTACCATCAGTGTTAGTTCTAAAACCGTCATGCGCTAGTATAATGAAGACTGTTTGTCCTTTGGATTCATTGCATTTGGAACAGTGCCTAAGTGTGTTGTCTGCAGTGAGAAACTGGCAAACCAAGCTATGGCTTCAAATAAGCTGAAAAGACAAAGCACTCACATTTATGCAAGAAACCAGATGATTATTTTGAAAGGGTTATAGCTGATCAAACACGTCAGGCTCAACAATTTTCCAAGCACAGATTTCCACAGATTTTTTTTTTTTAAAATAATACAATGATTAAAATTTTAGTTATTTAAACACAATCTTAATACTCATTTTTTAAATGGTAAACATATTCTTAATAATCTGATAGTTTTAGCACTTTGTCAGTGTGCTGTGAGTTGAAAAAGGTTGAAAAGCGTTGCCCCAGACCCTTTCTCATGTCTCCCATAAAAACTCTTTAAAGACCAGCTCCATAAGGGTAAATCTCAGCAGGGCCATACCAAAAGCTGTGCGAGTAGTGCGGTCGGTCGCACAGTGCACAAGCGCAGAAGGGAGCACTGATATCATCACTGGGTTTCCCGGAAGCTCAAAAAGAATGAGTTACTGAATGTGGCTGGTTGAAGGAGGGGCACCAGATTCTTTAGTCGCACAGGGCACATTTCTTGCTTGTTACAGTCCTGCATCTCAGAGCAATTGACACTTACCACTACCAAGCAGAAGGTAAATCTATCTATTAAGCGCTATGTGAAAACAATGTGAACTCCATCTGCATAGAGACAGGGGAAAGTCAAAGAAAACGCACACTATTGCTTAAAAATGAAAAAATGTAATATGAGAATCGTTGTCAAATAATATAATAAATAAATAACAACAGATCAAAAGGGGTGCACCAAGGGTTGGAAACGGACAGCAGGCAGTACCTGTTATATAGATACATAAAAATGAGCATCTAAACATCTGATAAAAAGAGGGAAACACAAATCCACACATATGAAGTCATCTAAGGGCAAGTACAAATACAGGACCGATGTAAAAATTTAAAAGATGTGTCAACAAAAATATATGAATCATGAATGGATCAAGTAACATGATTGTGATGGAACATAAATGGGGAGGGGAGGGGGAGGAGGAAGGGGGGAAGGACCAGGATTCTCATATTATAGTTAGTTTGTAGGCTTTTCATTTTTAAGCAATAGTGTGCGTTTTCTTTGACTTTCCCCTGTCTTTATGCAGATGGAGTTCACATTGCTTTCACTTAGCGCTTCAACATACATATAATTTATTCATTTTTCTATGTATTGACCTGTCAATTAATGGTCTATATAGTTTATATGGTTTTACTTTTTTATTTTGGTCCACGTACGGACGGGGTCTCTGACACTTTTACAGTTCACAAGGAAGTTTTAATTCACATTGTGTTTTTATTTACAGGTTTTTCACGTTTGTTTTATTTATTTATTCACCTTTCATTGCTCTTATGGGTTTTATGGAGTTTATGGAAAATAATTTTTATTATTATTATTGTTGTTATTGCCATCGCCAATAATAATGTTACATTACATCATCCAATATATGGAACATAACACAACACAACACTCAACCTAACACTTTACAAATATTCCAACCTAACACTTTACAATTATTTAGGCTGTCTCCCAACACTAGTCATATTCCCGGTCATGCAGTACCGTACACAGCATCCTAGTGTTTTTACTATCTTTTCACCCTTCATGCTGAATTATCTTTTATTTACAAAGAACAAACCCAAACATCCAGCTATAAAGTATAATGACTAATAAATTAACATGTTATATATCTTGTTCCTTAGCTTTACCCTCACCAAATTGTAATAAGATATTCAAATAGCAATGTCTATATCAAAGGAGTTTACTGGGACTCTCCAAAATCTCTTCCCAAGGGTGATACTTTAAGATAACACTTCCCAATATTCCTCCATAACCATGTAGCAAAATTAAAGTCTACCAGTGCTGTGTTATAGCCCCCCACATCCCTTTCCCTTCTTCCCCCTCCTTTCCCCTTCCCCCATTCTCTACTCTATGTCCTCCCACCCTTCCCCCCACTCCCTCCCCCTTCCCCTTCTCCCCCATACCCCATACCTCATACCTCATACCCCTAACCCCCTTTACCCCACCATCATTCATCCATCGCCATCCATCCATCCATCCGTCCATTTACTGTTTAGCTAATTCATAGCATGCTTCCAACAACTATGCCTATTACTCCGAGTCCTATACTCCTTCTTCTTCTTTTTACTCCTAGCACGCGTACTGTAATCTACTTAGCGGGAGGGAGCACTCTCCAGCAGCACCGGCGCCAAATTCTTTCAAAGGTTTTCAGTTTATTCCCCCCTTTTAATTTAGCTGTTTTCTTCTCCATCTCCATTAACTCTAGCATATGGCGGTCCCACTCCTCCACTCCTGGGGGGTCTCCTAGTACCCAGTGCCGCAATATACATTGCGGCACTGGGTAAGCGCTTATGCCACTTGTATTGTCTGCCGCCCTCCTGGACAGAGAGGTTTTGGCGGCTCGCGAATCTTGAAGGAAGCATATTTGACTTCCAGTGACAATTTAATTTCATTGGTGAATGTCAATTACGGTCCTAAGTGTAAGGTGAGCCTACCCCTGAAGAAGAATTTTTTGAAACACGGCCTGTGTCGGGTCTGGCCTCCCTCATTATTTATGGATCAATAAAGAATTTGTGAGGTTTTTACACCTGCCTACGTTTCTGTACTGTTTGCTGTTGCCCACACATCATGTACATAGGCCCTCCAGAGGAATTTATATTGTATTTCTCGCAATCATACTGACTCAGAGATGTCTTTTATGGTTCTGAATGCCTCCACTAGACTTTCTACTTGTATCCCCGGTACTCCATCTTCTTTGCTAAACACTCCAATGCCCCCACCTCCCCCAGTGGGTTTAACTCTCTCCTTAAGGCTTGCACTGTTAGTTTCCCTTCTAAACTCTCCACGAACTCAACCATACCTCCCGAATTCAACAGTGCACAAACTTCCTTCTGGACACTTCGCACATAATGTCTCGCCTGTAGGTAAGAGTAGAAATCTTTAGATTCTAGATTAAACCTTTGCCGTAATGCCTGAAATGAGTCTAATGCCGGGGCCGAAGCCATCCTTAAATGACCCACGCATCGCAATCCACTCTTCTCCCACTCCTTATATACCGAACTCTGATAACCTGGTATAAAGTCACTATTACCTACCAGAAGAAGGTAGTCTGTCCCCCTCCAAGATAACTTCCTTTTTTGGCATACAACTTTCCAGACTTGTCTCAGAGCTCGCAGATACACCAACGCTTTCCACAAGTCAGGCAAGTCCCTGTTTGCCCGATGCAGTAAAAACACTCTATAGCAAGTTCCCGACATCTCATCTATCAATTCAATAGGTAATGTCTCAGCGGTTCCCAAGAACACATCACGTAGTGGGTGCAATACACTTACTAAATTATAATCTCTCAGCGATGGGAGACCTTCCCCCCCCCCCCCTCCAGAGGTTTCATCAAAGTCGACATAGCAATTCGAGATCTACGGCCCCTCCACAAGAATTTACTTAGATGACTCTGCAAAATCAACATATCTTTCCTTGAGATCCATATTGGAGTGTGGCGCAAAAGGTAGTTCCATCTCGGGAGTTCTATCATCTTAAAGAGGGCAATACGACCCATCAATGATATAGGCAAATCTCTCCATTTCCTCAAATTCGCTAGTGTTCTTGCAAGCATTGGACTTACATTTGTACTATACAGCTGCAACATTTTCTCTGGTATTTGCACCCCTAAATATCGAATCTGGCCCTCTGCCCACATAAGAGGAAATTCTCCCTTCCATTTTTATTTATTTATTTATTTATTACAGTTTTCTTATATACCGCGCTATTCGGTATCAGCGCGGTTTACATCATAACATAACTACCATAACGACAAGTTGTCAGGTTTTACATCGAACAGGGATACAAACTTGGATAACAGGGTAAACTATATACATAAGCTATTTACACAGCAAGGATAGGTAAAAATCAGATAATGAATATGAGGGCATTTCTAGAGTGGGTCATTCGTGGGAGGGGTATCTAGATCAATTGCTGGCTGGGAAGTATTGGAGGAAGAGGTAGGTTTTGAGTGCCTTCCTGAACTGATATAGATTGGTTATGGCCCTAATGTCAGGAGGTAGCGCATTCCAGCATTTGGGGATATAGAAACTGCAACTGCACGCCCTGTTTGTGGTTGTCTTGTTGCACTTTGTCGATGCCTTTGGTGTAATTAGCAGGTTGACAGCTGTTGCTCTTCTGGATCTGTTGGGGGTTACAATGTGGATAAGATGTGTAAATGAGGAGGAGGAAATACCTTTGATTGCCTTGAAGGCTAATAGAATAATTAATTTTATAATAATTAATAATTAAAATAATAATTTTGACCGAACTTTCCCGCCAACATCTAATACCACAGACTTAGACTTGTTTATAGGCAGCCCCGAGAAAGTGCCAAACCACTCAATCTGCTGTAGTGCTGCCTCTAGTGATTCCTGGGGGTCACAGAGGCACAAGAGCATATCATCTGCAAATGCACTTACCTTAATTCCCCCATCTCTCCACTCTATACCTTTCACCCCCTCCATTTGAATGAGCGACAGCAGCAAGGGTTCTAATTGTAGTACAAACAGGAGTGGTGACAAAGGGCATCCTTGCCTAGTACCTCGCTTAAGGGAAAAAGCTGGCAAAACTTCTCCCATCGTTATGAATGCCAGCGGATCAGCATATAATGCATTGACCAATCAAGGAAGGCCCCTTCAAACCCAATTCTATGTAATACTTCAAACATATACGGCCAAGAGACCCTATCGAAAGCCTTCTCGGCGTCCAGATTCACCAATAACAATGGGGTCTCTTGTGACACACTCATTTCCATCCCCAATAATACCTTACTTATATTGAGAAAGGCTTCCCTGCCTTTTACAAAGCCCGTCTGATGACTCCCAATCAGCCCTGGCAGTATCTTCTGCAATCGCACTGCCAGAATTGAAGCTAATATCTTCATATCATAATTTATTAAGGAAATAGGCCGATACGATGCAGGATCTTCGGGATCTTTACCCAATTTTGGAATCACCGTGATGGCTGCTGTTCTCATATCTCTTGGGAAACTCCCCATTTCTAACACTTCCTCATAAAGAGCCACCAGCGTTGGTGGGTTTTATGGAGTTTAATGCTTGACTCCGGTCCTTTATTTCTCCGTTTCTCATTGGATGCATACCCTAATTACTTGAGCCTCGCGGTTCTTGTCTAAGCACGGCATACACTGTCTCAGCTATTTGATTATACACACACCCTCCGCTTTTGTTTTTCATCTGTATACACTTATTTTATGAACAATGCGTTCATTGTAGTTACGTTTTGATTCTGGTTTATTACAAGATTACTATATTTTTTCTTTCGTTATGTGTTGCACTCTGACCTTGTAGATTTGGCGCCAAAACCTGCCAGTTTTAAAAGGACACTGATGCCTGTGTAGTACTTTTCTCACTTCAATAGTGATCTGATATGCAATGCTCTGCTTTTGAAATAGCCGTGACTGCTCTTTCTAAAGGTACTTTTTGGTTTTATTTCAATTGAAAGAGCTCCGTTTTATAGTGCTCTCTTTGCATTTCATTTCATTTGATTGTATTTGGTTTTGCATAGGTTCCACTTTGTGGGATAACATTACCCACAAGGTGACGGAACACCTTGTGGGTAATGTTAGGGAAAGACTGTGTCCTCCTCGTTCCTTTTGTTTGAGACCTGTCCTTTCCCAGATTTAGTTTGTGAAAGCATCAGAGAAAGGTCCTTCCTCGTTCCTTTTATACAATTTTAATATTGCTCTGATGGATCATATTCTGTTTATAGAATACACTTTTGGAAGTATGTTGTTTTTAATTGCATTAGACATGATTCTCTGGTATAGCATGAAGATCCATATTGGCACATAATGCTTTTAGGTTACTATGTGTAATATCACTGTCCTTTTGTTTTAAGTACCATCTTTTAGATGTGTATTGTTTACATTGTATAGTATATGATATTTTTACAACCGTGTGATGGTTTATATATATGATTTTTAACATGTTCATATCATGATGTGTAGTACTGTTAGTTTTGTTTTTATATGTTTGTGCCTCTTTAAGTTATTTTAGTATATTCTAGAGGCTCACATTTCTATTGTACATAGGTGTTTTTATTGTTTATTTTTCATGTGTTCTTTATCTGATGTTATATGTGTATTTAAATATTATGGTTTTTATTTTTAACTTTATGTTTATGTTTGTTTTTTGAGGCTCTTCCCCCTGAAGAAGGCTCGCCAGCTGAAACGCATTGGGGAATTTGTTTTTTAATAAAGCTGTTTGCAATCGTGCTGTGCTTGACACTTCTACTTGGTTTGTCCCCCCCCCCCCCACCCCCAGTTCCTCTCCCTATACACCCGAGCATCCTTCTAGCTTTCGCTGTCGCCTTTTCTACCTATTTAACTACTTTAAGATCGTCAGACACAATTACACCAAGGTCCTGCTCTTCTTTTGTAGACAGAAATTCCTCACCCCCTACACTATTCAGCTCCTTTGGATTTTTGCAGCCTAAATGCATGACCCTGCATTTTTTAGCATTAAATTTCAGTTGCCAAATTCTAGACCATTCTTGAAGCTTAGCTAGATCCTTCCTCATGTTATCAACTTCTTCCTGTGTGTCTTCTCTATTGCAGATTTTGGTATCATCTGCAAACAAGTAAACCTTACCGAAAGTCCTTCCACAATATCACACAAAGATGTTAAACAGAATCAGACAAAGGACAGATTCCTGTGGCACACCACTGGTAACCTCCTTCTCCTCAGAGTGAGCTCCATTTACGTGTACCCTTTGAAAGGAAATAATACAATGACAAGGAAATTTCAGATTAAATATAGCTCCCCATGCCAGGACCCTGGTTTTTAAAGCCAGGAACTTATGTCATCATAGCTGTGTTTCCCAGAAAAAATCAGGAAATATTTGAATTTTAGAACCAGGAAACAGAGCTTCCATGTTACAAAAATATAATCTCAAAACCATGTTTCTGTCCTGCTGCAAAGCAAAAGTCACCAGCAGCCTTGATCTCACTGTTACAACCTCCAAAGAACTTTCCAAAAAGCCAGTTAAGTCCAGGGAATCCTGAAACATAATAGAACCTTCAGGCCATCTAGAAGAATTTCTTAAGGAAAGGTGTTGAGCCCGAACCACTAGAAGGTAAGACTCCATAGGAATCTTCAACACCTCTGTGAGGTATTTGCAAAGCAACAACTGGAGAATTTGGAAAATTCAGAAGGCGCAAATTATTACACCAACTCAGATTTTAGAATCTCTCCAGCTTACGGGCAACCAGCATCCATTCTTTAACCACTGCAGCAACAAAGTCCTAGTGTTCAGTCTACCAGGCTCCAGGAGACCCAGCTGGGCCTCCTGCTGAGACTGCTCATTAGCAAGAACATTCATAGTCGCACTAACTGTAGCCACTTCATCCTTTATTGTAGATAAACTCAAATTAAGATTTTTAAACCACTCCCAAAGGAGGTCTAGAGTTACCACTGCAGGTTTTCTCTCCAAACCACTTGCTGAAGCTCCATCCACCTGATCACTGAAGGGCTATTCTCGTCTGCCAAGCACTCTTCTCATGGCCATAGGATCTCCCCCCTCCTTTGGGGACAAGGGAGCAGCTGGGGATCCCTCGGCTTGCAACTGGCACACTCCATCAGTGCCAAACCGGAACTGCTCCTCTCTCCCCCACAAGGAGTTCCAGGTCACAGAGGTGCAAGGTGCACATCAGGACTCAAAGAAACCCTTCATTAAATGAGTCCGATGAAACATCTACCGCCGGACAGGCTGCGGAGAAAGTAGCAGTTCCCCACTTCTTGATGAAGTCATCAAGGCATTTCTGGAAAGCTACAATTGGCAAGGGTGAAGATGCCGAGGGGAGCTTCTTTGACTTTCGCTTCTTCGGTGGCATACCGAGAAGCAGCGCCTACAGCCAAATCAGACTCCCTCGATCTGAGAACATCCGTAAGAGCGACCTACCATGATGCCATCTTGCTCTCCCCATCTTCATGACGTTTTTTCACCAGGGTTATTTTTAATTGGGTAGGTGGGAGGATTGGTGCCCCTGGGCCAACAGGAATTTGCTTTCTTTCAGAGGCATCAGTCCCCCTGACAGTATTTTGATGGCATCGAAGGCTTTCCCCAATCCTTTGATCATCTGAGAACATGCCAAACTTGCACCGACTTTTGGGCTCATGTGTTTGGTTTGCTCTCCCAGTTTAATGCTGCCATGTGTCCACAGTTTAATGCAAGGCTAATTTGCATAAGCACCCTTTTCTGCATGCCGGCACTGAAGTCACATGCTATCGGTGTGCTGCAAAGAGGTATACAGAGTTGATAGTGTGCGACTTCAACGCCGGCTTTCTGCATCAGCCTGAGAGTTAGCAAGCTCTAGTAGAAGATTTATTTACATTCTCTTATATACCGCGCTATTCTGCATCAGTGCGGTTTACATTGAACAAACTGAAATTACATTGAACAGGGCATTATAACTTGGAGATAACTATTTTACAGGGAAATACTATTTTACAACATTTTTCAGCAATAGGGTGGTGCTATGTACTCATCCTAAATTCCTTCTTAAAGTGGTGTTGGACTTCCACTTTAATCTGTCAATAGTCCTTCCAACATTTTTCCCAATAATTCACACTCACAAAGGGGAAAGAGCATTGCACACATTGGACTGCAAGAGACCCTTGGCCTTCTATTTGGAATGGAATAAAACCCATAGAAAGTCTGCCCAGATTTTGTTTCTTTTGACTCAATACGTTGGGTGTTGCTGACAACAAAAGTATTCTCTCAATTTGGCTAGTAGATTGCATCTCTTTTGCTTATGTCCAGGCATGTCTGACACTTGAGGACCTTGTCACTGCTCATAATATCTGAGCCATGGCTGCATCAGTGACCCACATGCGTTCAACCTCCATGGAAGAGATTTGCAAAGCTGCAACTTGGACTTCTGTCCACACATTCACATCCCACTACTATCTGGAGACTCCCGATGTGACAGCAGATTCAGCCAATCTGTACTTCCTATTCTATTCATGGATTAGAATCCAATTCCGTATCTCTTAGGCCCTGTTCTTTTCTGTTCCATGCTGCCTCGTCATGGATATATAATTGCCTAAAGACCTGTTGCCAAAACAAAAAAAAATGAGATTCAATTCTCTTGTATCTGCTGGTTGTGACACTCCATCACCCTTTTTTCTTTACAAGGCAGCTGGTAGCTAGAGGATCCCAAATGTGAGCACTCATCATGCTTGTACACAGAGAAAACAAAGTAAACTCACCTGTCTCTGTGGACAGCAGGATAAGTTCTCACAACCCTCCCATCTCCCCTTGAAGTTGAATTCTGGCATTAGCTTGTTACCAGACTGAAGAAATGAAGTGCAGTGGCGTCAGGTGGGAATTCATGCACATGCACGGAGGAACCAACCTAAAAGCTTCTAGAAGGAGCTTGGAGAGGTTCCTGCATGGAGCTCTATTGGTGATGTCACCCATATGTGAGGATTTATTCCTATGTCCATGGAGAGAACCTGCTACAGGTATGTAACTTTGTTTGCCACTATGTTACTATGGCTCCATGGGTTTACTTGTCTATCTTGGAGAAGACCAATTTGGTAGCAATGGCATGTTCCCTGTGGCAGGAAAATGAAAAAATATATCCTTTTTGAGAACCAAGGTAGTGATATCTGATCTCCAAAACAGTAACTTGAATTAATAGAGGTTCATATTCATAATCTGTTTAGAACATCCCTTTAGCCTCTTTAGCTCTCTATCAGTTCAATGCTTCATTAAAGGTCACTCAGCTATAGGGTTGCCAACTGGCTCCAGATGCGCCCGACAGGCTTGATCCAGTCCTGGGTTTACTCCATTGCATACAGGGACATGTAGTCCTGTTTTCTCCATTGCACTCCATAAGTAAAGCAAGACTACAAGTCCCTGCATGCAATGGGGTAAACACAGGACTGGATCAAGCCTGTCGGGCGCATCTGGAGCCAGTTGGCAACCCTACTCAGCTATCAAAAGATCATTAAGCAAATGGAGCTGCTGGCATCCATTTTGTGAATCATCCTGAGTCTGGCATCCTTACAAGAGACATCCCAAAATATGTTTACATGGCAGCTTTTCAACAGATAGTCGAGTTTTATCTATTGTCCATTTTGCGGTAGGGTAATGTTGACCCTAATACATCTGATCTCAGAAGCTAAGCAGGGTCAGGCCTGGTCAGTACTTGGATGGGAAACCACCTTAGAATACCAGGTGCTGTAGGCTTACTGTGCGGAAGAAAGGCCTGGCAATTTACTTCTGCTTGCACCTTGCCAAGAAAACTCAGTGGATAGTCACACCTATTCACAGGGTCACAAGGAGTCAGCATTGACTCAACAACACACAACAAGAAGAAGTTTTTTCTGGCTTCTTTGAACTTCCAACTGAATAAAAAATGAAGATCTGGCACCATGAGCCTTCATTTATAACTACCCAGGGAATGTTTCTCCTATTTTATTTCTCCTCCTGATTCACTTAGTCCAACCATTGCAAACAAGGTCCTCAGTCATGGCCAATACATCAGGGATCCTATGAGAATACTGTAATCATCGGCCATAAATCCAGTCTCTAGCTGTCACTGTTCTTTGATGTCTGGGGCTTCTTTACCCCAGGAGCTGTGAACACCACCTCCTGAACATTCCCAGCCTCAGCTGTCTTGGGGAACAGAAGAGATCTAACCTTGGAATTGAACCCAGGTCTTCTATGTAACACTGCCACTCAGCTACTAGATCAGCTTTATCTGTTTAGTTTTATCATATTGTACAGAGAATCTTTCCCTCTCCTCCTCCTCCCTCCCCCCCCCCCCAAAAAAAAAGGTTAATACCTTCTAATACCTTCTATTGCCCTCAGTGATATTTCAAACTTCCCTTTTATTCCAAAGCAAATGCAGAAGAAATTCTGCTGTCCTGGACATCGCTATAGTTGGCTAAGACTCAACGCAATCTCCAACAGCGTCTTGTGATTATGCACTTCTTCAGTGAATAAGGCAGGAAGGTTAATACCTTCTAATAGAAATTATATTTATCTAATGACAATGGCTATGCTATGGAAAAGAACTAGCTTTGTTGGTAAAAAGTACAATAGTTTGGCTGCTTTATGCTGAGTGCCTCAACAATTATTACTATGCAGTGCAGACATTCTCTCACATATATTTAGAGGACTCACTGATATTATAAATTTTATAGAAAATAGTTTATTTGCAGGCAGTCAAAAATGGTTTAAGAAGCAGCATTCATAGCCCTTGAGGGGTAGGGAGCCCTAACCATTGCACAATGATGATCACAAGAGGTCAGACTTAAGTTGTGTGCTAGGGCTTCACGGATCTGTCCTGGGAACTCCACGACTAGTCAGATTTATAGGTTATTTACAATGAATACACATGAGACCAGTTTCCAGGATATGTGCATTTATGTAATGCATATTTGTACCAGCAAGCAAATGTTACTTGCGAGAATAAAATGATGTCTTTTCTTTATAGGTTATGTCTAAACTCTGTGACCCTCCTTCTAAGCCAATGGAGCAGTACACTTCAATCAAGGATCGGGATCTGTTCCAGCAAGCTTTTGCATGCCATTTAGTGACATGGGCACTCATTATTAGCCTGGTTTTTGTTGTATGGAGAATATATTACTGGAAAATTTATGTGGTAACACAACCCGAATTGCATTTGCCTAAGCATTTAATTAACGCTGTAGAATAACCTCAGAATGTCTGGATTTATTTAGCACGGGATGTCTTAAATCATTTCTGACTTATTTTTCGGACATGCATAGTCCAGTGGATCTATTGACTACATGCTTAATTGCAGTACCTACACCGGCTCAAGTCTTGTTGTACCATTTTAAAGCTACACAAAATGACAGTCTTGCAAATAAAGAAGATGTAAGAACACACTTTATGTTATATGAATATTGCAGAGACTGTCCCACTAACTTCAATCTTTGGGATAAAATGATTCAAATAATTACTCATAATATCACCCAAGGCGATGTGTGTTATAAAATGACATGTAATCCTGATGAAATATCAAAATGTCAGCAACAAAAGATACAAAAGGGAACTGCTGATGACACCAATACAATACTCTCAACAAAAATCAAATACCAAACCCCAAGTAGACCAAAACCATCAACCATTGAAAACCTGGGTGACTAAAAAAGCCCGTATTTCATAAGAAATAAACAGCAAAAGATTTAAATCTTATATTGTCATAAAAAGCAATAGAATGCGTTACTTAGCTGAGTCAGTGAAAAAGGCTGCAAATTGCAGCCTTTTTCACTGACTCAGCTAAGTAACGCATTCTATTGCTTTTTATGACAATATAAGACTTATTTCTTATTTCATAAAATGGACAAGCCACAACGGCACAAGGTGTGCTTCCTTCTGCTTGGTTGGCCTCTCCGACAAAAAATTTTAAATTTAAATCTTTTGCTGTTTATTCCTTATGAAATACGGGCTCTTTTAGTCACCCAGGTTTTCAATGACCAATACAATACTTTCATGCAATACAACTAGAAAGTGTAAAAATGTAACCAACACTATGGGGTATGTTTACTATACCCTCTTAATGTGCACCCAGCATTAGTGTGCAGGATGCCATATAAGGAGTGGGCGTTTCAGTTTAAAGTAGCAAAACGTGATTAGCGCGCGATAACGCGCGCTGCTGCGCACATTATCGGGCAAAGCGCCGCTAAGCGCATTACCGTGTGGTAATCTTAAGTAGGCGCACAAACATAGAAACAGAAGTGTAGCACAATGGTTAATACACTGACTGATGATACAGGGGTTATGAGTTTGATCCCCCAGTGTGCCTAATGCATAAGGCTGGCTGAGGCATCAGCTGTGACATGTAAGTATTGTTTCCTGAGGCATTTTATTTATTGCTGCCAGCAAACACACCCTCACGTGCCATAACCTAAGGTGCCGCATAAGGCACCCTATAAGGCACCCCATAGGGCACATTATAAAGTGCACTGTCCGCTACGGCACCCTATAATGTCCCCTATAGGGCACCCTATAAGGCGCTCCATAGGACACCTTATAAGGCACCTTATATGGACTGTAACCATAAGGTGCCTCAGAAGGCGCTTTATAGAGTGCCCTATAAGGCGCCTTATAGGGCGCCTTCTGAGGCACCTTATGGTTACAGTACCCTGAGGGTGTTTTGCTGGCAGCACTAATGTACATTAAAAAAGACAATGCTTTGGACAGCCCTATCAAAGAACCCCTACTGTGGGTTTGAACCCATGACCTCTGGCTCCACAAGTAGTGAAATAACCAGTGGGCTACAGCTCCATAGCTGCTAGCAAACCCCTGGCTGGCTGCAGAAGGACTGCACGTCACCACACAAACAGTCCACTGTGGTCACCAGGATAGGGTTAACCCACCCATACCCATGATGCACTGCACATGCAAATCAGCAGTCTACAGATGATCACAAGATGGGGTATGCACCCCCACAGCACCTCAGCCTGGTAGGGGGAACTGACCGTGTGTGGTACTGGCACAGAGTAGCTACACACCGTCACATTGTGCAGGTACTGCACTCACCCTGAGGGTGATGTGGGGCGCCCAGCACCAGGTCCACAGCAGAGATAGGCCATGCTGCAGGTCCCCAGCAGTGCTAATGTGTGAGATAGGTAGTTTCTGCAGACACACCTTGGATATATCTGTATGTCTCAGTCAGGTTTAGCCCCTATGGACCCCTCGGAGGATTATGTACCACCACCCTCCTCCTCCTGGGCTGAGGGGGGTAAACAGGTCTCCTACCAACAGATCCACATTCTACCTCCCTGCAATGGTGGCAGTAGAGGGGACCATCAACCCCAGTCCTGCTGGGGAACAGACACGGTACAGGGCAGTCAATGCAACTCTGTACACATCCATAACGCAATAGCAGACAGACATTAGGCCTGGATATGCTAAGCTGCACACCACCACTATCTGATATTCTCCTGTAGCAAGCCTTCAGCCGCTGCACCCTGCAAGGCGCTCCATCAAGACACATACCAGCTGCAGACAGTCTGCTAACTAGTCCATAGTGCATGTTCCTGGTGGAAATGCATGCACCCAGAACTGGGATGTCGGCATACACACCAAGCAGATAAGTCAGTGACTGGGCCCCAAAAGGGAACCCATAAATATCACATGAGAAAAATACTATATAGCACTATGGGGGAGCCTAGCCATGCCGTGGTCACTGTCCGTCAGGGTGAGAGTGATCTCCCAGCGGAACATGCTGTGGTCACCCTGTCTGTGCAGGTGGTGGCCGGGCACTACAATGTCCCAGCCAGTGCCCTATGCCCTGTGCAGATGCATCCTGGCCAGGCCACCCTGTCTGGGCTATACCCATGGTACCTTGCTCCTCATTATGCACATTGGCAGGCCAATACTGACAACAATGCTGGCAGTGTGGGCTGTGGAGGATGTTTGCAGCCACCACACACTGGATAGACAGACACACACTCCCACACCTATGCCAGCATTGTGCTACTATAGAGGTGTTTAGCAGCCCTGGCCACCACACCAGTCCTGGGCACAGTGCAGGCATGGATATGGTACGCAATACTGTTGGGGATCACTCCCCAGGGTGGTAAACACTGTCAGAGACCAGACCTGAAGCACACTCCACAGACATCAGAAAGGTTGCTATGATGGAGCTCAATCAGCAAACTGTGCTTAACGTAGGAATTGCTATCTGTCAGTAATCACAGCAAAGGTTTGATAGCTGTGTACCGTATTCCCAGGTGTAGGGTGGCATTGCTAAGGTATGCAAGTGCTAGTATTGGGAGATGCACGCAGGGCCCAATGTCCTGCCTCTCCAGGAGGCATTGGCTAATGGAGCCTGTGGGTGTGGGTGTGTCTGCCCCTGTTGGCTGCTGCTTTACGGCAGAGGTTCCCAACTCCAGTCCTGGTGTGCCAAACACTGTTCGGGTTTTCATGCTGTCCCTCATGAATATGCATGAGATATATCTGCATACCATGGGGGTGGTGCATAGATATGCAGCACGGGCATCTTTATTAGAGGCAGCATGGAACCTGAATGGTGTTTGGCCCTCCAGGACTGCATTTGGGAGACTCTGCTCTAGGTAATGCGCCTGTTTATGGTGTCTTTGCTCTGTAGGGTAAAATGTAGGTGTTTTGGGCATGTTTACGTCATCTGCAATAAAGGTTCTGTCTGTATTAGCATGTTGTAGTAGTGGGTAAAATATGGGGACTGGGTTGGCAGGCACCATAGCTGGGACTTGAACCTGTGACCTTCTGCCTTCTAACACACTGGTTGTGTGCATTGCACCACCATGTTGCCACAGAGACAGTGCATTCACTGGTGATACCATGACTGTTTGTCCGGCAGGGCCTGTCGCAGTGCATGGCACCCACCTACACAGGGCTAGGCCATGGTCTGCTCTGGGCAGCTGCCACTGCCCCCCTCCACCACCAGTACCCCTCTGCCACCATGCTGACATGCCCTTCTGCTGGTGGTGCTGGTGGTGTGCAGTCTCAAGCCATCCAGTGTGCAGGTAGGCGGCTGCCTATGGTGCGTGTTCTGGGGTAGGGGTGCCTGCATAGATGTCCACGCTTCCCCCCAACACCGCCTGCCAATGTTCTGTGCCCTTGGAGGTACCTGCTGGGTACTATCCCCTGTGACACTGTGATAAACACTCTCGTGCCCATGTTGGGCCCTCATCAGTTGCTGTCTGGCTGCTGTACAGTTTCAGCATTCCTAAGTGCCACCTAGGCATCTGCCTAGTCCGCACTGTGCCCCAGCTGCACCACAGCATGTGCCGACTGCAGCCCTCTGTATCCCCTTTCCCAGCATCTGTCCAGTTGCCCATTCCGACATGCCCGCCCTGCTGTTGTGGAACATGTGCATGCCATAGGAAACCTGTCCAATGGAGAGGGAAATCCTGATCAGTGCTATTTCACTGTGGGATCATTCACCTTGTATGGGGACGGAGCGTAGACCCTTCCAAAATTCATATCTTTTTTTGGGGGCGTTCTTGGGAGCGTTTTTTGATGTTTCCCATTACTATCACTATTGCCCAGCTTGGTTATGTTTTTTGTATATTTTGTTGGGGTCCTTTTCAATGTTTTTTTGTACTTTTGTTCCGTGCCCATGTATCACACTTATCACTTTTTTGTATGTTTCCCTGGTTTTGCTGTACATTGCTGACAGAAATGGTTTCTCTTCCCTTTAAATCAGCTCTAACGCGAGGTTTTCACTTGCGTTATTTTTGGCCTCGAATTTCACATCGTTAGTGTGCGGGGAGCCTCTCCCCTCCCACTCTCCACCCATTGACCCCTTCTCTCCGCCCCTGGGGAGCCTTGCTCCGCCCTCCGGGAGCCTTTCCCTGCCTTCAGCGCTCATTTGCGCCGCTGCGCGCGTTAGCGCGTGCTAGGGCACATTTGTGCCCCGTAAAGCATCATTATCCTTAGCGCGCGATAATTGCACAGCGCGCACGTTAAGAAGGTTTAGTAAACATACCCCTATGAGTTGTAATAATACAATGTTACAAGCTAGCTATAGTAGAAATGTTAAGATGCCAATAGGATGGTTACCCAGTTTTATTGCTATTTTTCATCCATCTAAATTCCCCACTATGTTGCCCACTATGCATAATCAATAGTCAAAGGACCGAATATGGTGAAAGTGACTTAAAGTTGACTACTGATTATGCGTCAGCAGTAAGTCAGGAGTTAATTAAACCTCAGTTTTGTAGGAAAGAAATTCTTGTGCAATTTTGTGAGAAATATCTTACATAACTAGTCTTGGTAGGAAGAGGCACTGGTACTTGAGATAAAAAAAAGCTTTTCGCATGGTAACTGTATACAAAATAAATTGAAGACTATCTATCAGTGGAGTTCTGAGTTTCTGAACCATGAGATGGGAGATGCCCCCCTTGAGCATTCTCAGGTGCCAGGCCAGCATCTTCATTATGTTTAATGGACAGTTGATCCTAATGTGTATGTCAACGTGATGGAAAATAACTGGTTGCTATTGCAACAAGGTATAAGGAAGGGGCCTCTTGGCAGTCAGGCAGAAGAGGAAAATCTTGCCCACGGGGTGAATGTGTGTACCGCCTGGGGGTCTTCCAGATTGAGGGCCTCTCCTGCCTAGCTGAATTTGGAGCTTTTTCAGTCGAAGTGCTGGCATGAAATGAAGCTTACAACTCTTTTGGTGATGTATTGGGTTTTTTTTAATCTTACTTTTATGCACAGCTTAAATAATCATAGGTGGATTAAGTGACTTACTTGCTTTCAAGTTACCTTTTTTAAAATATTTTATAAATAAACAGATTATCTCTATTCTGAAATGTGTTAGTCTTTATTTCACACCATGCCTAGGTAAAACGATATTCATTGTGGATATCTTGAAAACCCCAGGACAAGTTTGGGAAGCCTTGCTGCATGCATACTGGGTTCCAGGGAGGCTATATTCTGAGGTCCTTTCTGAAGACTCTTGCTACAGTCATAGGCTTAGCGAATGGAAAAGCCTCTGGTACTTGGTAATGAAGTTTCTTAGAAAATAACTCACTCCTTTCTTAGAAATTCAAGGCAAGTCACATTCAGGTACTGTAGGTATTTTCCTGTCCCAACAGGGCTTACAATCTAGCTGGAGGGGTTAAGTAACTTGCCCAAGGTCACAAACAGCAGCAGTGGGATTCAAACCTGGATTCCTTTGGTAGCGCACTGCTTTAACCATTTGACTAATCCTCAACAGAGCCAATTTCAGAAGCAATACTGCAGAGTCTACCTGGTCTTAGGCTTCATCATAGGCATTGGATGAGCCACACCAAAGTTTTGCCTGTCAGGTGCCAGCCGCAAACTGCATGGAGGCTGCAATCGTGGTCTTCCCCTCCTGTTCTGTCCATGGGGATCCCATCTCCTGCGTGCAGAAGAGAGCAAACACAATCACAACAAAGATTCATTTTGTCTGCCTGCTGGAGATCGGTCTTTGCTGCAATCCTCCTTCTCTTCTGCCTGTGGGAAATCAGATCACCGTGGGCAGAACAGGAGAGGAGGGCTGCAGGGGCTAGGGGCTGAGTTTGAGGAAGAGTTGTGGCAGAGCTTGACCTCCCCCAATCTTAAGGCTGCTCCACCGCCCCTGACTTCATCCACACTTCACCACATCTAAGAATCCTCTGTGCTTACCCTATGCTTTCTTGAATTCTGCCCCCATCGCTATTAACGCTTAACCTTAACTTGCCATTTCAAGACCATGATCCCAACAATACTATTAATCCTAAGAGGGTGATGCTAGACTATGCACACCTCGAGATACAGAAAACCCAAAGAGAGAAGATATTCTGCTGTCCATACAACTTTAGATCTATAATTATAAATCAAGTTATGCATATTTTCAGCTGCTGACACTTATACATTCAAGTGCCACTTTCAGAATGCATATAGAACTCTAGTAGTATATAGTTATATCTCTTATTTGCACATCAACATATAGACTTATAAATTATTACTACTTCTACTACTAAATTAGGAGGGAAATTTTAGATCTAAGTGCAATCTGGGACATCTAAGCCAAAACGTCTGAATAAAAGACAGGCATGTCCAGGTGCAGCCATAATTTCACAAACATGGATGTGCTCGATATGGACGCCTGTGAGGGCGTTTACATAGACATTCTCAGAAAGGTATTCCAGAACCTGGACATCTAGGAATAGCCTAATGGTTAGAGTAGTGGGCTAAGAGCAGGGAGGCCAGGGTTCAAATCCACTGCTACTGTCACTGAAATTGTGCTGAGCACTGGGGATGATGGAGCATCTTCTCCTCTACACCCTCTAGGTGTTTTTCAGCCAAAAGAAGAACTTTTCATGTGCCTGGAGCAGGTCTAAGCTTAGAAGTGACACCAGATGTTCCTGAGATCAGGTGGGGACATCCAGATTCCTGGGAATGCCCCAGGTACACCTCCCCCATGCCCCCGTCCAGACCTGGACATCCTCATACTGTAGACGTCCACAGACCTGCCTTCTGAAATGGCTCTGGAGACGTCTCTGTGCTTTGGACGCCTCTGTGCCCATTTTTGGACATCCGAAGCATGAGTAGGGCTTCCTAAATGATCCCCTTTAGGTTCAGTGGTTGAAAATTTCTGCTGAACATTTAGATCATTTTAGAAAAACTTTGGATCTGTAAAACCAGGTGTTACAAATGGAAAGGACCATTTCTAAACTACTGGATCAAACATTTGTAAAAGTATACACAGGCAGCAATCCTACATATGTGTTTAAATATTTTTTAAGTGGGCATTTCTGGGGATGGAGTAGGGTGGGGTATATATGTAAATCCTGGCAGATACATGCATGTATTATTACCCCTCCAGGGTAGGCATAGATATATTCACATGTTCCTGCTGTAGCTAGATACAGGTGTACGTGGAATTTCCAAAATTGTCACTCTTTACATGTTTACTGGCCACATTCACTTATGTAGTCAATTCCAAAGCAGTCCTCACAACCTTTTTGGCTATCCTTGCTCTTCCCACAAATCATATCCCTTTTCCCAACCAATAGATTTGGCCATCTAGTTTTACAGTTTCCTCTTCCAAAGACGGGGAAGCTGTAAACCTAGAGAGCATAACATGAAGCTGCAAGGGGTAAACTGAAAGGCAATGTCAGGAAATACGTTTTCACTGAAAGGTTGGTGGATGCTTGGAATGCTCTCCCGATGGAAGTGGTGGGGCAAATACAGTGACAGAATTCAAAATGGCATGGGACAGACACAGTGGATCCCTTTATAGCAACAGGATAAAATCAAAATAAACTTAACTCTGTCTTATAGCTCAACAAATGGGGCTGCCCTGCACTGAGCAGTGGGTACGCCCCTGGACGGGGGCATGGGTAGGGGTGGCCTGCATGGAGCAGCAGGTGCCTGCTCTTGCAGCCTTGCTGGGCAGACTAAATGGACCATGCTGGTCTTTGTCTGCCATCATATACTATGTTACTGTTATTTTTTGTGTGGAATGCCCAAATTTATCAGTTGATCCAATGCATATTTTTGCAAATAACATATTTATGGAGTCCACCACTGACCACAAAAATGCTTATTAATATTGGGCCAAATGGGTTTTGAATTCCTGCCATTTATTGGCATTGGTCAAAGCCAGGAATATGCAAGTGACTCTCATGCTCCGCAAGCCAGCGTGCACACTCCCTATGGCACCAGAAGAGGATGAGGTAACATTTGTCTGTTGGAGAGCATCACTGCACCAAGGTCTGCCAGCAGCTGAGACCTTTTACACATCCTAGCTGCAGTCAGATCCTCCCTGTACATCCTCTGCCCCTTCCCCCAACAAAGCATGCTGTCACTCTCGGAATCTCAGACATTTATTTACTACCAACCTCAGACTTTCCAATGAATGGTTTGTCAAATTAAAAATAGTGTGGTTGACTATACATAATAAAGGTTAACAAAAGAAAACCAAAAAGCAAAAGAACACAAAATTATAAATCTTTATTGGACTAACTTAATACATTTCTTGATTATCTCTTGAAAGCTAACACTCCATTTTCAGGTCAGGCAAAATTGAACGAAGGATGACATGGAATGAGAATTTCAGTGAATCAAACTTTGAGAAAGGTGGGCAGTTTTCAAATAGCCCATTTTCCTGGATAAATGGACTTTAGAAATTGTTTTGTATGTCCAATGAGGACAACATATGATGCCCACTTTGTGCAAGGTTCTTCTAGGAAAGGTGATGTTGGGGTAGTCATGATGGTTGATGGAGGGAGAGGGGCTAGGGATTTAACAAGTAATTCATGAGGGGGAGGGGACGCAAAGCTGAAGCTTTGTCTAGACGTCTAATACCCTTGCAGTGGCCCCAGTCTGCTCACTAGGAAGAAATGTATTATGAAAGTTTTTATTTAAACCGCAGAGATATTAAAAATGTATTGCAGTATCTAAACATAATAAATGAAATGAAGAATCCCACATCAAAGGATGAGAGATAGTTGTGTTTCTTGATTTTGTCTTGAGCTATTCTCCATTTGCTGTGAATCTGAGAGTGAAATTTGTTTATAACATTTGCGGTTCAGCTTCTAGGAAGTTACGCATCTACCCCCCCCCCCCCTCCAGAATATTACTTTATTTTTGCACACTGTTCATAGTTTCAAAAATCCATTTATACATTTGCTAAATAAATAAAACTATTTCATGTATCCACCACCCTATCTGTGAGTAAATATTTCCTTATGTCACACACAAACTTATCCACTTCTGGCCTCATATAACGATCTCTTGTCCCGGAGCTTCATTTCCAATAGAAGACCAAAGAAGCAAGAGGAAATTGCTGTCCCCCACCAAAAACTGTTTAAAAAACGTATTAAGAGACTTATATAGTTTATTATAGTACAGCTGTAGGAGATGTCATGAAAACTTTGACCATCTTAAAATCTCTCTCCATAAAATGAGTCATTTGGTTACACTGTAGATCTGATTAGGTTTTATCCATTTTTGTTTCTGTAATTCTACTTTAAGAATATAACTAAAGAAGTGATGTATATTGATAGGTCTGTATTTTTGTCACTTCTGTGCAATACCAACGTGTTTTTGCTTCATGCTGACATGAGTTTGAGCACTGAATACATATGCTATGGGATAATTTTCTGCACTGGGACAATGTCCACAGGTACTTTTTACCTGCAGTCTTTATACAAAGTTTTAAAGAGCAAATAAATATGCACTTCCACTCTGAAACTTGTCATATGGAAAATAATGCTGTAGAGTCAAAAATAGAATCTAAATACATTATTTTTCTGTCCTGATCCAAGCATAAATTTGGAAACACCTCCTTTAAATGAGGTTAAAAGTACATGCATTGGGGAACTGCATGTGGATTTTTGTCACATAGAAAGTGGGCAATTTTCAGCTGACCACTTTATGTGGATAAATTCTTTGTTTATCCATGTGGATAGCTTTGAAAATGGTCTTATAAATAAGATATCTTAGTGAATGCTTACTAGCATCTCGATTTCTCAAGTCATAGGAAGGAGTAAATAACAGCTTTTCATGCTATACAGTTTGTCTGAACATCACAAATTTTAGTTGTTTTAATTTAATAGTATATTGTTAAATGTGATGTTTTACCTATGATTCACAATCACTAGGTAAATTATAGAATAACACATAATTGTAGACAATCCATTTTTTTGCATGGTACCATTTGCTCTTGCATGTTTTGTAAATGGTATAAAAAGAAATTTACAGGATTACTTTAACTCCTAGGAAGAAAAGAAAACCTTCTTATGACTCATTGACTTTCATCTCTCTTTTCTTTTTTTTTAACACTTGCATACTTAGTTGCTTTTATTATCTTAATATCTTACAAAAGATTTCAGTAATTTCACCACCCATTGGCGAAAATACCTTTTGTGAGACTCACTATTTCTATTAACTTCTGAATGCTTATCCCTCCAGGGAAGATGATCGTATTTCCTTAGGATTCACGATCCAGCCTGTCCATTTTTGGATAGAGTCTCTACTCTTGGTATATGGTTATATAAAGGCACATTTTAGAAAGGCCGTGTAGGTGACATCTGGGACGTCCAAGTCTAAGGGGTATGTTTACTAAACTATCTTAACGTGCGCTCTGCGATGCTATCCCGCGATAAGGTACCTTATCGCGTGATGATGGCACTTTTTAAGGTGCACAGGTACCATATCGTGCGATAACGCGCTCTGCGGCGCAAACGAGCGCTGAAGGCGGGGAAAGGCTCCCGGAGGGCGGAGGAAGGCTCCCCAGGGGCAGAGAGAAGGGGTCAATGGGTAGAGAGTGGGAGGGGAGAGGCTCCCTGCACATCAATGCTGTGAAACCCTGGCGTTAGAGCTGATTTAAAGGGAAAAGAAACCATTTCCGTCAGCAATGTACAGCAAAACCAGGGAAACCTACAAAAAAGTGATAAGTGTGATACATGTGCACGGAACAAAAGGGCAAATAAACATTGAAAATGAACAGAAGTAAATGTAAAAAAAATATAACCAAGCTGGGCAATAGTGATAGTAATGGGAAACATCAAAAAACACTCCCAAGAAAGCCCCAAAAAAAAGATATGAATTTCGGAAGGGTCTACGCTCCGTCCCCATACAAGGTGAATGATCCCACAGTGAAATAGCAATGATCAGGGTTTCCCTCTCCAATGGACAGGTTTCCTATGGCATGCACATGTTCCACAACAGCAGGGCGGGCATGTCGGAATGGGCAACTGGACAGATGCTGGGAAAGGGGATACAGAGGGCTGCAGGCGGCACATGCTGTGGTGCAGCTGGGGCACAGTGCGGACTAGGCAGATGCCTAGGTGGCACTTAGGAATGCTGAAACTGTACAGCAGCCAGACAGCAACTGATGAGGGCCCAACATGGGCACGAGAGTGTTTATCACAGTGTCACGGGGATAGTACCCAGCAGGTACCTCCAAGGGCACAGAACATTGGCAGGCGGTGTTGGGGGGAAGCGTGGACATCTATGCAGGCACCCCTACCCCAGAACACACACCATAGGCAGCCGCCTACCTGCACACTGGATGGCTTGAGACTGCACACCACCAGCACCACCAGCAGAAGGGCATGTCAGCATGGTGGCAGAGGGGTACTGGTGGTGGAGGGGGGCAGTGGCAGCTGCCCAGAGCAGACCATGGCCTAGCCCTGTGTAGGTGGGTGCCATGCACTGCAACAGACAGGCTCTGCCGGACAAACAGTCATGGTATCACCAGGGAATGCACTGTCTCTGTGGCAACACGGTGGTGCAATGCACACAACCAGTGTGTTAGGAGGCAGAAGGTCACAGGTTATGGTGCCTGCCAACCCAGTCCCCATATTTTATCCACTACTACAACGTGCTAATACAGACAGAACCTTTATTGCAGATGACGTAAACATGCCCAAAACACCTACATTTTACCCTACAGAGCAAAGACACCATAAACAGGCGCATTACCTAGAGCACAGTCTCCCAAATGCAGTCCTGGAGGGCCAAACACCATTCAGGTTCCATGCTGCCTCTAATAAAGATGCCTGTGCTGCATATCTATGCACCACCCCCATGGTATGCAGAAGTATCTCATGCATATTCATGAGGGACAGCATGAAAACCCGAACAGTGTTTGGCACACCAGGACTGGAGTTGGGAACCTCTGCCGTAAAGCAGCAGTCAACAGGGGCAGACACACCCACACCCACAGGCTCCATTAGCCAATGCCTCCTGGAGAGGCAGGACATTGGGCCCTGCGTGCCTCTCCCAATACTAGCACTTGCATACCTTAGCAATGCCACCCTACACCTGGGAATATGGTACACAGCTATCAAATGTTTGCTATGATTACTGACAGATAGCAATTCCTACGTTAAGCACAGTTTGCTGATTGAGCTCCATCATAGCAACCTTTCTGATATCTGTGGAGTGTGCTTCAGGTCTAGTCTCTGACAGTGTTTACCACCCTGGGGAGTGACCCCCAACAGTATTGCATACCATATCCATGCCTGCACTGTGACCAGGACTGGTGTGGTGGCCAGGGCTGCTAAACAGCTCTATAGTAGCACAATGCTGGCATAGGTGTGGGAGTGTGTGTCTGTCTATCCAGTGTGTGGTGGCTGCAAACACCCTCCACAGCCCACACTGCCAGCACTGTTGCCAGTATTGGCCTGCCAATGTGCATAATGAGGAGCAAGGTACCATGGGTATAGCCCGGACAGGGTGGCCTGGCCAGGATGCATCTGCACAGGGTATAGGGCACTGGCTGGGACATTGTAGTGCCCGGCCACCACCTGCACAGACAGGGTGGCCACAGCATGTTCCGCTGGGAGATCACTCTCACCCTGACTGAGCAGTGACCACGGCATGGCTAGGCTCCCCCATAGTGCTTCTCTCATGTGATATTTATGGGTTCCCTTTTGGGGCCCAGTCGTGGACTTATCTGCTTGGTGTGTATGCTGACATCCCAGTTCTGGGTGCACGCATTTCCACCAGGAACATGCACTATGGACTAGCTAGCAGACTGTCTGCAGCTGGTATGTGTCTTGATAGAACACCTTGCAGGGTGCAGCGGCTGCAGGAGAATATCAGATAGTGGTGGGGTGCAGCTTAGCATATCTAGGCCTAATGTCTGTCTGCTATTGTGTTATGGATGTGTACAGAGCTGCATTGACTGCCCTGTAGGGTGTCTGTTCCCCAGCAGGACTGGGGTTGATGGTCCTCTCTACTGCCACCTTTACAGAGAGGTAGAATGTGGATCTGTTGGTGGGAGACCTGTTTACCCCCCTCAGCCCAGGAGGAGGAGGGTGGTGGTACATAATCCTCCTAGGGGTCAATAGGGGCTAAACCTGACTGAGACATACAGATATATCCAAGGTGTGTCTGCAGAAACTACCTATCTCACATATTAGCACTGCTGGGGACCTGGTGCTGGGCGCCACACCTCACCCTCAGGGTGAGTGCAGTACCTGCACAATGTGACGGTGTGTAGCTACTCTGTGCCAGTAACACACATGGTCAGTTCCCCCTACCAGGCCGAGGTGCTATGGGGTGCATACCCCATCTTGTGTTCATCTGCAGACGGCTGATTTGCATGTGCAGTGCATCATGGGGACGGGTGGGCTAACCCTATCCTGGTGACCACAGCAGACTGTTTGTGTGGTGACGTTCAGTCCTTCTGCAGCCAGCCAGGGGCTTGCTAGCAGCTATAGAGCTGTAGCCCACTGGTTACTTCACTGCCTGTGGAGCCAGTGGTCATGGGTTCAAACCCACAGAGGGGTTATTTGATAGGGCTGTCCAAAGCATTATCTGTTTTTAATATACATTAGTGCTGCCAGCAAAAACACCCTCAGCGTACTGTACCCATAAGGTGCCTCAGAGGGCGCCCTATAGGGCACCTTATGGTTACTGTCCATATAAGGTGCACTATACGGTATCCTATGGAGTGACTTATAGGGTGCCCTATAGGGGACATTATAGGGTGCCTGTGGCGGACAGTGCACTTTATAATGTGCCCTATGAAGTGCCTTATAGGGTGCCTTATGCGGCACCTTAGGTTATGGCACCTGAGGGTGTGTTTGCTGGCAACAATTAATAAAATACAAATAAAGTGCTGCAGGAAACAATACTTACATGTCAAAGCTGATGTCTCAGCCAGCCTTAAGTATTAGGCACACTGGGGATTGAACTCATGACCCCTGTACCATTACTCAGTGCCATAACCGTTGTGCTACACTGCTGTTCCTCTTTGCATGTCAGCACACCTACTTAAGATTTCCATGCGTTTAAATGCACAGTGCTGCCATCAAAAACAGTGCTATGACCTTGCCGTGCCTCATAGGGCACCCTATATGGCGCCCTATAGGCCACCCTTTAAGCAACATTGTAGGGTGCCTTGGCGGACAGTGCACTTTAAAATGTGCCTTCTGGGGTACCTTATGGGGTGCCTTATGCAGCACCTTATGTTACAGCGCTTTGAGAGTGCGTTTGCTAGCAGCAGAAATTAAAATAAAATTAAAATGCCTCATAATGCAATATTACACATAACAGGTAGTACCTCAGCCATCCTTATTAATTGGGCACAGTGGGGGATTGAACCCATGACCTCTGCACCATCAGTCAGTGTCTTCACCATTGTACTGCAGCTCTGTTCCTCTGTTGGCACATCAGCGCGCCTGCTTATGCTTCCTGCGTGCGTTTCTCGTGCGCTACTGTGCGCGGCGCACATTAGCATGCAGCGCACATTAGCGCGCGATAATCCCGGTTTGCTAGGTTAAAACTGAAACACCCACTCCTTATATGGCATCCTGCACACTAGCGCCGGGCGCACATTAGGACGGTTTAGTAAACATACCCCTAAATGTCTAAAAATCAGTGGGAGGGCAGCAGAGGAGATGGGCATGTGGAAGTGCCTTCTAAAATCAGCTATTCCCCACCCTAAAAGATATGTGGGCCTGCAAAATAAAAGGGAAAACAGATATATGCAGGGTGATGGGTTTGGCACGAGTAGGTTTTGGCCTGATTTTACAAACCTGCTCAAGTCAGATATGGACATCTGCCATCCCAAGAATCGAGACATGCCCACAGCCCTCTTTCAGAACATGCCCATATAACTCTTACCACTTACATGTCCCGGTCTGTCATCTTAAAACAAGGATGTGCAGTGGCGCGGGAGCTAACATAAATGTTTTTTTTTATGTACTGCCATGTTTTTTGAAGGAATGAAAAATATTGGGGGAGTGAGGGGGCATTCCCTTCTTCTCCTTACAGTGTTAGTTTGCAGGAATGAGCACTTTTTAGAGTCCTATTCATGCCCTGTAGAGGGATAGCCATTGATATCTTCATTGGCGAATTGAGACATGCAGTGCTGGTCTAAAATGAAGCGTGACCTTGTATCTTCTTCTGCCCTAACCAGGCAATGCCCCTGTACAACTTGAACGTGATCACGCCAATGTGTGTAGATTTGAGGATTTCTAAAATGGCTCAAGGGACATCTATGATTTCCATGAATGAGCTGAATGAGCATTTTCAGATGCAGAAATCATAAATAGGGCTTCTAAAATGAGCCCTATAGTAAAACAATAAATGACTGCAAATAAAGACCAATTGACTCATCCAGTCTCTCTGGATTTCTGTCACTTTGTTTAAAGAAGAATGTTGTTGTTAAGTGCCATCGAGTTGGAGTCGACTCATGGCGACCCTCGGGATAGCTATCCTAAATTGTGTTCGGTCTTCAGTCAGGCGGCTTATTGTTGACAGACTGGTACCCGTAGCTGCTGTTATTGAATCGATCCATCTCATTGCTGGCCTTCCTCTTTTGCATTGACCTTCTATCTTGCCAAGCATGATGTCTTTCTCTAATGATCTCTCTCTTCGCATGATGTGTTCAAAGTATGAAAGTCGAAGTCTTGTCATCTGAGCTTCTAAAGAAAGCTTAGATTTGATCTCCTCTAGTAAAGAAGAATATAGCTCCCTAATCTTAAACCAATGCCAGCTTCCTCAAGTCGTTTACAGGACCTTTTAACCTCATTTCTGCTATTCCCTTTATTTCTGTCCCTAGCGTGTTTAAGTGCATTCCAGTGCTGATCTCACACCTCTGTTGTTAATCTATTCCAGGACTTGTCATCTTCTTCATTGCTTCTTACAAGACTCAGGGGCATGTTTACTAAACACCGTTGCTGTGCGGGTTCCCGTTAGTGTGCGGGTGCCATATAAGGAGTGGGCGGGCCAGCCAGAAAAAAGGAAAAAACGGACCGTACCTGTGCGCATCGCGCTAATGTGCGGGTCCCACATTAGCGCGTGGGAAGGCTAAGCGGGGCGCTGCCAGGCACATAGAAGAATACAGCCGTAGCACAATGTTGAAGACAAAAATCAATGGTGCAGGGGCCATGGGTTCAATCCCCCAGTGTGCGCAACCAAAGAAGGCAGGGTGAGGCATGAATATTAATGGTAAAATATCATTTTAGGAGGTATACCACATTAGGGCGGCTGTCGGTGTTGCGCTGTTACGTTTTTGCGGCAGTAATTAATATGTTGCGTTATGAATTTCGCTGTAAAATCTGTGGTGCATTAGGCGGCGCGCTGTACGTCGCTTGCGTTACGTGCGTCGTTAGGCTGTGCGCGGGACATCTTTTGCGTATTGTGAGGCAGTAGGTGGTGCTGTGTGAGTTGTTGACGGCATGAAGCGGTGGGAAAATATCCAAACACAGGACCCGAGACGTAGCACAATGGGGAAGACACCAACCAATGGTGCAGGGCCCACGGGTTCAATACCCCATTGTGTGCAATACAGAAAGGCTGGCCATGGCATAACTAGTACTGCTGGACAAGAAAGTTGCTGGAGGCACACTAATTTTGGCCGTCACCAGGCATCGCGCGGGTAAGTTTTTGCGGCAGTAACTAATATTGATCCACATTATGCGTCTCGCCGGCAGATGTGGGGGTCGTGAGTTGATGCGCTGGAAATGTGGGCGGCATCGGGCGTCGCGCCGTTACGCTTGTGCGGGTCTGGCAGCAGTAGGCGTCGCGCTGTTAGTTGTGAACGGCATAAGGCTGTGCGCAAATGTCCATACACAGGAACTGAGCCGTAGCACAATGGCGAAGACATTAACCAATGGTGCAGGGGCTATGGGTGCAATCACCCAGTGTGTGCAAGCCAACAATTCTGGCTGAACCATGCCTAGTAATGTTTTAAAAAATATATTTAGGAGGCATACCACCTTAGGGCGGCTGTCGGTGTTACGTTGTTGCGCCAGTAATTAATATGTTGCGTTATGAATTTCGCTGTAAAATCTGTGGTGCATTAGGCGGCGCGCTGTACGTCGCTTGCGTTTCGTGCGTCGTTAGGCTGTGCGCGGGACATCTTTTGCGTATTGTGAGGCAGTAGGTGGTGCTGTGTGAGTTGTTGACGGCATGAAGCGTTGGGAAAATATCTAAACACAGGACTCGAGACGTTGCACAATGGGGAAGACACCAACCAATGGTGCAGGGCCCACGGGTTCAATACCCCATTTTGTGCAATACAGAAAGGCTGGCCGAGGCATAACTAGTACTGCTGGACAAGAAAGTTGATGGAGGCACACTAATTTTGGGCGTCGCGCGGGTAAGTTTTTGCGGCAGTAACTAATATTGATCCGCATTATGCGTCTCGCTGGCAGATGTGGGGGTCGTGAGTTGATGCGCTGGAAATGTGGGCGGCATCGGGCGTCACGCTGTTACGCTTGTGCGGGTCTGGCAGCAGTAGGCGTTGCGCTGTTAGTTGTGAACGGCATAAGGCTGTGCGCAAATGTCCATACACAGGAACTGAGCCGTAGCACAATGGCGAAGACATTAACCAATGGTGCAGGGGCTATGGGTGCAATCACCCAGTGTGTGCAAGCCAACAATTCTGGCTGAACCATGCCTAGTAATGTTTTAAAAAATATATTTAGGAGGCATACCACATTAGGGCGGCTGTCGGTGTTACGTTGTTGCGCCAGTAATTAATATGTTGCGTTATGAATTTCGCTGTAAAATCTGTGGTGCATTAGGCGGCGCGCTGTACGTCGCTTGCGTTTCGTGCGTCGTTAGGCTGTGCGCGGGACATCTTTTGCGTATTGTGAGGCAGTAGGTGGTGCTGTGTGAGTTGTTGACGGCATGAAGCGTTGGGAAAATATCTAAACACAGGACTCGAGACGTAGCACAATGGGGAAGACACCAACCAATGGTGCAGGGCCCACGGGTTCAATACCCCATTTTGTGCAATACAGAAAGGCTGGCCGAGGCATAACTAGTACTGCTGGACAAGAAAGTTGATGGAGGCACACTAATTTTGGGCGTCGCGCGGGTACGTTTTTGCGGCAGTAACTAATATTGATCCGCATTATGCGTCTCGCTGGCAGATGTGGGGGTCGTGAGTTGATGCGGTGGAAATGTGGGCGGCATCAGGCGTCGCGCTGTTACTCTTGTGCGGGTCTGGCAGCAGTAGGCGTCGCGCTGTTAATTGTGAACGGCATAAGGCTGTGCGCACATGTCCATACACAGGAACTGAGCCATAGCACAATGGCGAAGACATTAACCAATAGTGTAGGGAGCATGTCCCCAATCACCCACAGTGTTAGTCCACAACGAGGCATATGTTTAGGGGTGAGAGAGAACCAATGTTCAGCATAAGGCGTTGCGTTGATGGGCATGAGGCGGTGGAAAAATATCCTTTTGGAGGCACTGTAATAGTAGCCTGCAGAAGTGGCGCATTGATGGGTATGCACAGGAACAGACCCACAGCACAATGATGATGACACTGACCAATGGTGCATTGATCAGGGGTTGTATACACGGCTGTGCAGAAATAGAAAAAGGCTGGGTGATGCATCACCTGTCCTAGGTAATATTGCCAGATGAGGGGCATGAAGTTATTGCCCACATAATGTGTAAGAGGCAAAAGGCGCTGTGCTTATATCAGAGCCAAATGAACAGAGCCACAGCAGAAGGGTTAGCACACTGCCCAATGGTGCTGGCATCATGGGTCCAATCCCCTGCTGTGTTCAATGAATAAGGCTGGTTGAGCCATCACCTGTCATGAACTAGGAGCCATGTAACCCTCAATTGTATGTACTACTGATAGCAAATGAACTATGGAAGTACTGTAATAGCAGGTAATGCATAAGGTGCCCATCAAGGTACCTCAGAGGTCAAATTGTAGCGTACACTCTCCACAAACGAAACACACAATGATGTGTATAGGGTGCTGTTTGTGTGCCGTAGGAGGCAGGGCATTGACCAAACACAGTCAGTGCTAGTACCATTGTGTATTGTAATGTATGGAAATCCAAAGTAGGTGAGCAGACATGCAAGATGGAACAGCAGTGTAGCAGAATGGTCATGGCACTGACTGAACGTGAAGGGGTCATGTGTCAAATTGAGCAGTGACTAAGCCTGGGTTACCTACATCTGCGTACAGCATGCAATTGGACAGCGATCTGTGTTGCCAGCTAAACACAAGCCCACCCCAGTGCACAGGAGTATGTCACCCTTTAGGGTGTCACTGAATGCACATCATAAACCACCATTTCAGTGATGGCGAGTTCACATATAACCCAAACACTGCACAGAGCTGAAAGGAAACGTCAAGCAGAACGACAAGAACCACAGACATCACATGTGCTGCAGTACAATAATGACATCCAGGACATGTGGCATCTACATAAATACACACACAAATTGGGTCTAGCTGGAGCTATGTACAGAGTGATGCAAATGTAACATCCAATCATGATCGTGTGCGACAGACAACGTGAAGATGTGTCCAGCAGATGCGCCTGAAATAGCACAACAGGTGAAATCTCATGATGATAGTGGACCAGCGGTTATAGGCAGAGCACACACACACGAGCCAACCATGGAGAGATGAAATGCAGGAAGGTGTAGGAGTGCAGGATGGCTTGTAGCAGCATGCACATCAGGGCAGGATGACACAAGAGCTGGGAGTCAGAAGATGGACAGAACCATGGGTCAAAACTCAGATGAGGGTACAATGTGCTTACATCACAAACCTGCCAACATCTGGCCGCCAAAGAAATGGAAACGACATCTGCACGACAAGCAGACACAGCCAACAGAACAGAGATTAATCACACCGAGGACCACTCCCCAAAAAACAAAAAGCAACCAAAGGTAGCACAGAACAACAACTTCCACGTCATAGCAAAGGCTGCATTCACAAGCAGTCAAGCCACCCACACAGCACGCGTGCTGGTTGTAAGGACAGGCAAACCCACAGGAGAAAGCGGGAATAAATGCACCTGGTGATCTGCTGTGATCAGATCACATCACATATTGTATATGGTACCAGCGACACATGCACACACACACAAGGATATGTTATGCAGTGGATACAGCATGCAAAAGGAACAGAACACATCACCCCAATTGTTAAGGACCCTCACATAACCCTACTTGAAACACTGACTAAATGCAAAGCCAACCCACCCACCAATCAAACACAGAAACACCAAATCACAACCCAACAGTAATGAAACGCACATGGAAGAACTACCAGACCAGACGCTTCCAAAGGCTTCAATGTACCTCTGAAAATTAACTAATGCCTGTAATGGACGTGACATCTAGCGTCCTAACTGTATGCCTCCTCTTTACGCAAAACCCTACCAAGCAGCCCCGGAAATAAGACAGGCCAAATATCTTCTAGAATATAGCTTGAAAAAAAGCATTACCAGAAATCCCCCAAACCCCCACACATAATCAACCCTAGACGAATCAGACACTGTTCACAATCTGTCAATGTCCATAGCATGTCCTATGTGCCCTGTGGTCACCCTTAATGTAGCCTCCCTGGGGATGGCCCTGCCCTACCTGTAACCACCACCCCTTGTAATGTAATGCAGATATGACCCGCAGAAATGTTGCATCAACATACACCTACATAAATGAATAAAAACAAAAAACACCCAGAGGAAAGTAAATAACCAACAAGGGCAGTGCTTGCTGTGTGGTTGAGCTGCCCAGCAATTGCGGACAGGATAGGAGCCAATTCAACATGAGAAAAGGTGCAGCACACACCTGCTCAACCTCAATATTACCACACCCCCAGGTGTAGTGCTGTGCAAACAACATTAAGAAAGAGACCCATGCAACAGCGAATATGTGCTGCCTTGTCAACACAGAGTGAACACCTTGCTGTACACTGACGACAGACAAGGGTGTGTGTAGAGGTGATGAAGCAGCTGTAAAATAATGTTTCCGTTTCCAGATATTCCATAAAAAAATACGATGTTGTGAGGCAAACTGCTAAGCACTGTGTGAACAAACATGCCCCCAACCATACACACAAACACACACACTGAGGGCAAGCCAACATTACATTCCAAAGGGAGGGCCTGTATGGGGATGTGCCGCACTCAGTGATGTGCCAAATTGCAGACACATACACAGCTGTCATCAAACACCAATGTGAGCACAGGGGTCCATGGAAATTACCATCAAATCCGTAGACAAAACGTGTTTATGTGGTCCATGAGTGGAGGAGCAGTCTAGTGTGCACATAAATGTCTTGCACACAAGGCAAACACGCACCATATCACAACAGCACACCATGCGCCCTGGGGCAAATCAGTGGAGGTACATGTGCAAGAAAAGCCAGGATTCCCATGGTCCCAAGGAGTCATGTGTGATGGAATGTTAAACATTGTAATGCATGTATGTCACAGAGATAAAGTACAGAAAGAGACACCATGTCTGAACAATGAACATATTTATTTTTTCTAAACACGTCTCATACATACCATACACAGTGTAAACAGAATTGCAAGGTGTGTCCCACCCTGGCAAATGATGGGAACACAGTCAGCAATGTCAAAATGCACATGCCATGCAAAGGTCAACTCAAGAGCAAAACATAATGGCACGAGAATAAATGTTCATCAGGTGCATGATATGCACTGTGTAGCAGGGCCACACAACACAGCAGATGCTGCATGCCCACAATGTGTCACACACATATGCGTGCATGTAGACAACAGGTGTGGCAGAATGAGAAACCAAAACACATAACATGTCCCCCCAAACATAGCCCTCATGCAACAGAGGAGGTCACCAAATTAAAAATACATATGCTGCCCAATATGTTGTAATGTGACAAACACATCTGCAAGCGAATGTCATAACTCCCACATAATGGCAGATCACCACATCAGCAATGTGTCAATGTACACCCCAAATATTATCTCAAACTGACTGACTATATGCTAACAGGTAGCAGGGACACATGAACACAGAGTGAATACAAACCACAAAACAGGCAGAAAAATGTGTACACATAACACCATACAGGAGGCCCCCTTGCATTGTCTGTTGGTTTACACAGTCGCTGGCCACATATAGCAGGTTACATGGAATGCAGATGTGTAGCACGAAAATGGCACCCACAATAACACACCCCAAATACAATGTCCCAATGAGAGTGTGGTAAATGCAGGGGGTAACACAGGACTGTGCAGACGTGCAATGCAAGGCGTGGCCATACATGCAGAGTGTCATGTCTGAACATCAAACAAACACAATAATTAGCATGTGAATATGCAAAGAATGGCACATAATCTCACACTGCAACACACCGAGGTCATAGCTCCACATGTTGTGGCTCACAAACAGAGTCACTCTGATGCACAGCCACCAGCCGGACACTAACATGGTACTGTGATGCCACACATGAATGTAAACCACATTGCCGCCTACACACATCAATCAAGGATGTTGGTGGGCATGACCGTGTGTTATAGGAAAACATGTAGCATGTCCAGGTGTGTGGCAGGTGGACATAGACAATTGCAATGCTGAAACTGTTCCCCCCTGCAACAATCATGGCTGTATGCTACAGTTGAAATAAACAGATCAGGGTATCCTGAGTGCCATGTCACACACATGGGCCAAAGCTCTGCAGTAAACAACATGTGAGGAATGTCCAAACGACACAGATGATGTCAGTCCCTGATGCGCAAAACTGTACCAAAAGCAAAGGCTTCCTGACATCCAAATATCACTTACAAAATTCCCAGGCAAACATGGGCGTGCATAGTAAAGTGTCACATGCCAATATGGCACAGTCCGAGGAGGTTCATCTGTGTCCCTGCAATCAGCAGGACTGTCAGCTACAGCATGGCACAAACTGTGTGCTGTACATGTCTGTCATGGTCAAACAAGCAGTCCAAGAGCAATAACGTCCAGCACAGGCCTGTGTTCCACTCACAGAAGTCAAACATCAAATAGGATATTTCCCATTAAACAATAACATGGTGCACTGTCCCACAACAGCTGTTGGATGAGGAGACGAGATGCACTGGAGGAAATGTGTCCATAATGTCCACTGCCCTGTGCAAAGAAAGGATAGGTGTGGCCAATGTTAGTAACCCTGCAACAACACCACAAATTGCCACAATGCACACTGCACTAATGAAAGATTGAAGTGATGGAAATGCAAACATGACAGGATATGCACATCAAATAAAACACAGATGTGAAAGGAACAGTACATGTTGCTGCAGACACGGGTGTCACATGGAGATGGGTATGTTAAATACCATGTCACACAGGCCTCTCACAGCTACACACTATATGCATCCCTTTTTGTGTACAGAGATGCAACATTACATGTCCATGAGATCAAATGATACCCCACAAAAGGTACAGCCAGATGTAATAACAATTAAACAAAGGTGGAATCTAACCTATGTGTCCATGATGTGTCCCTCATCAATCCCATCAACTGCTGCATATGTACACCAGGTCACAGCGAACGGAGACGATATCAGGTCAACCAGTAGAACCAACATGTAAAGTCACACATCAGGGATCTTCACATCATGCCTATGTCAGACAGAAAACAAATGTTGCTCAACACCAGTCCCACATAACACAGGACACAACTCTGCTCACCAGAAATGTGGGTGATGATGAATAGGTGAACAGCACTACTGTAGAGGTAACAAACCCCACAATGCCCCCCAGGTGCCCGCACCCATCAAGCATATGACAATGTATCATGCATGTACAATGCAGCACCACATAAGCAAACCAATAAACAGCCACCAGCACAATATGCGTAGTACAATGTGACAGCTGACATACGTGGCCTGTCGGTGCCCAAGTGCTAATTTGTGCACATAACGGCCGAGTGACATGCAAGGACACCCTGATGATGGCCTATGTAACTAAAATGGTGGAGGCAGCAGGTGTTGCTTCCGCAAAGCTAGCCCATCAAGGCCCACATGTGGATCTGTGGAAAATCTACCAGAAAACCCATCACAGGAAAAATACGTCACAACCGCACGTGGAGATGTGTGACAACAGGCAAATATGGGTAAGACCAGCACACAGAATATACGTGAACAACACCAGCTGCCAAATATGATACATAACAGCTAGATGTTGTGCACCTGACATCACACACATACAAAGTAACGGTAGTTCTACATACCCTGGACCCCAGCCTTTCTGCTGATGTTCTGCCATGTGCTAATGACACACACCGACAGCACTGTCATCACGTATGTCCTGTGTAGTGGAAAGAAGAAACAACCTTGTCAGGTTCCAGCGCTGAACGCCACACTGCAACGTACTGTCCCCAGCTGTAATACACCAAAACATGAACCAACAACGGACTGTGCACCCTCACACTGCACAGATCTTGTACATGGGAGAGGCATCATGTACATGTGTGATGCAAATACCAAGGCCCCCCACATCCCTCATATGCCTCCCCACCCTCCTGCTGTGCCACACACGTGCCAAAACAGCTGGATGGACACACCATGTTGGTGACGCATCCCAAGGTTCACACTATATGTCTGTGCCTCCCTTGTTCAGACAAACACCCCCTCTCTGTGTGCAGTACCCTCCAATTTTGTTTTGAAGCACAGTGTAAGTACCTGTGTCACCTGGAAATATGCCTCAATACCACCTGTATACACTGTGTAGATGCATATTATGTATTGTACATCTCCCCCAGCAAAGAATAATGACAGTTGTGTGTTTATCATGTGATGAAATACATGGCAAGGGCAGCACCATGGCTCTCCACAATAACCACCATGTCTGCATGTCACCTTACCGTGATTGTTGCTGTTAACCCCATTGTGTAACTGTGAGAAAGTTCAACCAAGGATAGGTTTGCTGTCTCAATGCCCCAAATAACCCCCACATAGGTCTGTGTGTGTATGTGCATATAACATCCCTTGATAGTGTCCTCAAGGTATCTGTGTGTCTGTACCGTGCTATCCTGCCATACACACAGCACGTCCCACACGCATGAGGCAGATGTAGAGATACTATCAAATACATATGCCACCACTAAAATGGAAGACCCCATAAAATCGGAAGGGCAAACACATCTAGCGTCACATTTGCCTAACGAAATACACCCATTCAGCATCTAACCCACTGCACATCTGTATGTGTGTACATGTAATATACTGCTATGCATTACTCCACCACAAATGGACTGTAGCAATCATATGGCCCCCTGGATGCCCACTGCACATGTCCACATAATTCACCATATCCATGCCTGTGACACCTGATGAGGCATACCTTACCACACACTGCGCTGCTGCTGCAGCAATACACGTGACACCTTGTCAGAAACACCATAGGAACGTTATCAGGTGCATGTGTACTGTGATATGTCTGACATATGGCATTGAAAATATCCAACATACAAACATAGCAAGCTGACAGGAGCAGAACACACACACACACAAACACCCACAGATTGCAGTACACAAACAAAGGTCCCGCATGAAAGCTCACCACAAACATGGACACCTCTATCACACCAAACCCCTAACCATCTGCCTGACCCAGGGCTCCTCACACACAATAACACCAAATAACTGTGTCTGGCCAGCAGTTGCTCGCACCAACAACCACTAAATGGTACTGTGACCCCCAAAAGCTCTGCACGGTGGAGCAACACCCTCTGACCCACAACACCAACAGCTGCTACTGTGCTCTGTCCACATTGTCCATCACACACCTCTGACGACATGTTATGATGGATGTTTAAGAAAAGGACAATGCAGTGTTGCATCTGAATGGTAAATGGTCCAAACATCACCCTTTGTAAACCTCACACGCATACAACAGCACATATATGTGGGTAGATGTGCAATACATACCAGTGAATCTGTCTGCAATCAATCGACGCCTGACCGATGTGCCTGCCTGTGTGTCACCACAGGCACGTACAGGGGGGCACGGTGGATCCTCCTCCACATCCTCATTAATCTCTGCAGGGATACCATGCCTGAGAGCAATGTTGTGCAGTATGCAACAAGCTACGATAATCTCTGCAACAGTCATTGGCGAATATTGTAAGGCCCCACCTGATCTATCCAGACACCTGAAGCGACTTTTCAAAACGCCAAAGGTGCGTTCTATGACTGAGCGGCTGGATGCGTGGGCCTCATTGTACCTCCGCTCTGCACGTGTCCGTGGTTGACGCACAGGTGTCAGGAGCCAGGGCCGACACCCATACCCTGCATCACCTGCAGAGAAGAATGTTGCATGTGAATGACTGAGCGCATGACACCATAAATTCACAGATGTATAGATGAGAGACATAACCCACAACACATCAGGACAGACATATTTTACATCACAATTATCCATCAGACCTAACAACTATTCTGATAGAAAACACAACAAATGGCCCTGTCAGGTCTGTAGAGACATGTCCGAGAACAACACAATCCCACCTTGTCCCCCCAAATGAGTCCTATGTTGAGCACACGAACCATGTTATGTGGCTCATGTTCTCATCACCGACACAAACACCACCAATGGTAGATTACGCAATAAAAACACACATGACACATACAAACAATATATGTTTTGCAAAGTAAAGAACACAATAATGTTTGCTGGGCCAATGTAGGCGCACACACACAACATGTTTGACTGTGATGTCAGCCAGGATGAACACAATATCACCATGACACCCCATGTCGTCAAAGGTCTCCATATCTACATATAGCAGTATAACTTAAAATGCTGTTGACCGCTGTCAACAAACCATCTCAGTAGACACCATGTCTACTGTACCCTCACCGTTTCCATCCTTGTTAAGTTGTGCTCCACAGAATATGACATTGTAGGCCACATGATTTGTAAAACACACGCTACTGAGTATGACAACGTTCCTGTGTATGTCCCACCAATACCCCTACGTCTGGCCAAAACATAGGCCCACGTCTTTGCAGTCAAATCTCCCAAATGATGATCACATCAGGAGAATCACGGACAATGACGCCTCAGCACTGCACATGTGCAGTGCGCAAAGGTAATGCTAACCCCAGTCCGGCCCCACCCCTGTAATGGCAGAGGACAAAAGCATTTGCACAGCTATGCAAAAATGTACACCCAATAGCAAAGGCAAGCAACATGCATCATATGTTGGCAACCCCCCCCTGTCCAGCAAACAACAGCTGACAGACCCATGAATGATTGAGTGTGTGGCCCTCACACGCACAGGACACGCATTAGGAGCATGGATTGTAAATAACACACGTCTGACATGACCTAACACAGATACAATCTAAACCCATGCATACACAGGTGGGTTGAAATGCCCCCCCCCCATCCCTGTGTGCAGAAGGTATCCAGCCACACGTGCCAATACACACCCGACCAACACATCTGAAACAGTTGCATATGTTCCGTAACAACACCAGCATCCTCCACAATCACATATGGCTTGCTGATGAAACGGCTGTTGACATTGGTAATCATTGTCCCCCTGTTAAAACAACGTCTACATCCTGTAATTATGTAAAGTCCACAACAGTTGTCGGTTTGCTGAATGGGAGTAGTTTCATGTAGGGGCTATAGCAACCATGTGGCCAATATCTGCAACACATTGGGTAATGTGTACGTAAACACATACATATTATGGACTACAATCATCGAAGATAATAGTTATGGAGATACTCACGCCAAGCAAATATACAGTCCACCGTAATGTCCCATTCCTGCAAATTCCCTAAATAGTGCTGAGCGACTGCAAGGATATAGGGAGTCATGGGTGGACCCTGGGACAACCTTGGGACCAAACATTCAGATAATATGCCAGATTACAAGAATCAACATACAACCTGAAGGCATTCAGGGAATGGTAGTGTTTGCGGCTTTGCGGAACACCACCTCCCTGTCTCTGGGACACGGTGGGACCAGGGCAACTGTGGTGCAATCCTAGCTCTCGCCATCACGTGTGGTATCCCGGCTAACGCCTCCAAGGCCTGGTCCAGGGTCTCCCAATGTTGCACTACTGTGGGGAAGCGGCTATGTACGTCCCCACCCGGCTGACTCATAGCACGTCAGTACCGGGTGGAGACAGCGTGATAAGGTGGGGCGTGCTCATGCCACCCACTGCGGCCACAGATGACTGGAAAACAGCCAGAGGCAAGAAATGTAAGGCAGCAAGGAGCTTGACTACACCTGGTATGGCATGGGACCGGCTTAGTCAGGGGCTCAAGGTCAGGTCGCAGATCCTCCATACAGCCCCCTAATAGCCCTTGTTGCTCAGTCGGTACAGGGAGATGACCTTGGGTTCCTCACGCATGCCGCTGGAGCTGGGCCCTGTGCCTATAGAGCCGCAGGCTGCCGAGCCTGCACCTCAGTACTGCCGTCTGTGCCGTCGCCGCACAGCACCTTCTCTGGCCAGCCGCCGCAGCAGCAGGTCCTGAGTTTGCTGCGTGGTCTACACCCTGCCCTGTTCCTACCAGCCCCATGGACATCATCTCCCCTGTCCGAGCAACCGTAGCATCTGCCCACGTCTTTGGTCATCATGCAACAACTATTATGTCCCTCCAATGTAAAGCCCTCTGTGACCTACACAGCACAAACCACACAGACAAACACAGACACACAGACACACAGACACACATACACTTGCCCAAACACTGCACAAATGGCAAACCCACCACAAACATCAAAGACACAGACAACTCCCACAATATGCTCACTACAGTTGCTCCCAGATTCTCCAAACAACACAGTAGCACGCGGGCGCCATCACCAAAACACCCTCAATGTTGCTGCCTGAGCACCCTCTTTTTATACAGTGTACAGTTATTTTTTTCTCGTTTGGGGTCGGTACGCGCGCCCCGTGTGCGCAGTGCGCATTTCGCAGGATGTCACGCATCGCCGCCTGTCCTGGTTCGTGCCGCTGCATGTGCAAGCGTTGTCACGTGTGCGTGTGGTATGACTGCGACGCGCATGTGCCAAATTGGGGCGCATGTGCGTTTTTGGTGTGCGCGGAGCCCATGTGAAACCCCGTTTAACGCATGGGCGTATGGCGTTTTTTCCAACCAAAGTCATGATTGCAAACAACAAACGGTCATGCGCTAAGAGTGGCGTCTTGCGTGTCGCGCAAGCACCTTAAAAGGCCAGCGCATGGAAGCATGCGCAAATTCAACACAAGCGCGTCGCACAAGCAGCGCCGTCGCCGACGTCCCCCCCCCCCCCCCCCCCTGCTGCAAACAAACGCCCACGCGTTAAGAGTTGCGCCTGGCGCATACAAAAAAAACACCACCAAACAAACCCAACTAAAAGACGCACACAACCAATCACATAACTAGACGCATGAGCATAGCACAATGAAAACAGGCCTGACAAACGAAATAAAACAAACATCGCACCAGCAGTGACGTCACACAGTGGCGCATGCGCACGTATGCACCATCACACCAAAACTACAAATGCACCCAAACGGAAGCAAAATGTTGAGGGTTGGTTGAGGAGTCAGAGCGAGTGTATACAGAAGTTGATGTACGTGAGGAGTTGGTGTAGTGAGAGGTGGGGCAGTGTCATTTTGGGTAGCTCACATTTCCCGTGGTGTTTTATAAGTACCCATATCTGTAGTCTGTCATTGTGTGTGTTACCTTGTCTGTGTATGTGTGTAGAATAAGTGACTGTTACACCACTAAAAATACCTGTGGCTGTACGTGCGATCTATATCGGTGGTAGTAAACACACACAAGAATGGTTGCGGTGTCTGTCCCGTGCCTGTTGGGGGTGGGGCGGTGGGGGTGAGGTGCAGTGGGGAGGCGAGTGGTGAGGTGAGTGGGGAGCAGAGAGGAGGGAGGAGGCCGATGGTAGAGACAGACCCGAATCAGCGGGGGAGGGGGAGTGACAGGGAGACACACCGGGTACAAGAGAGAGATAGGGAGCCAGGGACAGCAGACAGAGAGGGATGAGAGAGGGATAGTGATAGGCATGTAGGGACACAGACCAGAGAGGGACAGAGAGAGGGGAGAGGGAGCTGAGGGTGGGGGAGGCTTAGCCTGGTGTATTTGCTGGGTGAGGTGGTGCCGCCAGTACCACTAAAGGCAGGGCCTTGCGGGACTGAGGGACCTGTGGAGGTGGGGGCAGTGCCAGGGCCATCAGTACCTTGCACAGCCTGCTGCCCAGCAGGCACACAGGGAAGAGGAAGCGTGTCCCTGTGTCTGAGGCTCTCAGGAGGAGGGCATTAAAATTCCACAGACGCTGAGAACCAGCAAACCGCCCCTCTGCCATGGTACCTTGAAAAATTACGAGGTTCTGTTTTTTGGGGCGGCCGACAGAGCACAAGGACAGGCACAGCATGGATCGTAACGCGGTGTGGGAGGCGGTCCAGCGAGGGGTCGCAGATGGCAGGGGCCCCCCCACTGGACATAGATAGCCCTGAAGAAAGATATTCCCGACCTCAAAAGAGGTGTAACGGCAGCACCTCGGTGCCGAAAAAAAACATGCTAGGGGTACAGGAGGAGGGGGCCCCCTGCCAGCCATGCCCTGACGCCCCTGGAGCAACGAGCTGGCCGACGCCTCGGTCCGGTCTACACGTCTATGGTCTGCCTGCGCTGCTTGGGGATCCTGCAGATCCACATCGCCGGTAAGTAATGTCATGCATATCCATCACATCGCATACGCTCCCTGAGATGATCCCCATGTGTATACAGCTGACATTTGCAGATGCACACACATACCTATACTCCCCATTCCAAGGATGTTCGTTAGCCCCTTGTGTCCTGAGGCTGTGTGCACACCCCATCATCCCCTATGGTTGGCCAAACACGAGACACATGTTGCGAACGAATATGTCGGTAGACCCCGTGAGGGTCAGAGATGTGTTGCGCAATGTGTCTGGGGTTGTTTTCAGCCTGATTGGTGGAATGATAAAGCGGCCCGTGTAATCATATGTAGATGGTGATTACTGTCTGCCAACACATGGTGGCATGGAACAGTTTTAATGGAATGTGTATTTGCCAGGGTATGGTCGAAGGGGAATGGTCACCGTCACAAATGCATGTATACGGAAATATACATCCACACTGTTATTTAACACTCCGTCATTTGTTCATGTTTTTAACAGAGTATTGTAACATGGGAAACACACTACATGTACCTGTTACTGTAACCCCAGTTTACCCAGCCGCGTTCATGTGACCCTTGTCAGGATCACTGACGGCTGGTACACACACAGCAGATGTATGAGGATAGTGGAGGACATCCAGGCCCTTGCCGTAACAATCCCTGTCAGTCTGACACGTTCTGCAAACCCTTTGTCATGCAACACAATCATTGACCATCTGGGAAGCCAAGGGTATAGCAACCACGAGGGATGTCCTCCATGATTTGGCACAAACCTCTGGCCATGTTCTGTCAATCCATCCGCATCTAGGGAATCTCACACAGCTCATTACAGGGTAACTATGGCGTCAGTACAGCTGACTGTTTGACAGGGCTCCACCCCACTTTGACAAGGGTATTGCTGGCAGATGTCAGATGTGGATGACCCATGATGTTATCTGTGTCTACACATCGCTGTCATGCCATTGTTGGTACCCCTCTCACAACCTGTGTGTGTATGCCAATTAGTGGATGACACTAGTTAATATTATGTGGCGTGTCCGTGAAACCGTGGTCTCCACACGTACGGACACTCAGATTCCCCCTGGATCATATCCCCCTCCATAGAGATATGTTGTTTAACGTACCACAAAAGAGTACATGTACATCTCCCAGATGTGTTGGTGAGATATATTCCGTGGGTATGTCCCAACCCACGTCAGGCCTGCATGCACCCGCCCTCTCAATGGTCTGCCTGTAAGTAGGTGAAAGACAGTGGTCAGCCAACCGTGCTGCTACTAGAAACTGTCCACTGGGATGAGGGACAACCGTGTACTCATGTCCTGGGGAGTCCACGCATTTAGTGTGCCTCACTCTGGTCCCCCCCCCCATGGGTCAGCTGTTCACCCCCAGAAAAGGGGCCGGACACCATTCCTGTGTCTCTCACTGCACACACACCTCACGTTTTCCGGAAATGGTCCTTTGCCAGTCACAGGATCACCCTGCAAACTGCTGGTGTGTTTGCAAAGACCGTGCCATACTTACCATCTGCTAGCCATTGCTTGCCCTAAACAGCCAAATGTTACAAGCAAAATGTGCATGTCCCTGGCCTTCACATTGTTTCCACATCCCCATCTCTCAGCTCCCCTGGCTCCCTGCCACCCACCGCTCTGTCACTCTGTTCCTCTCTGTGTTTAGCAAGTCATGCCCCTGCATCGGGCATTCAGAAGCCCCCTGATGTGCTGTGGTCCATCAGTGTCCCAGTCCATCCCCCTCTCACGAAAGGTGAATGCGTGTTAGCTGATTGGACATGTGGTCCGTGTTGTAAACTATATAAAAGGGTGCATGCACCTGCATGAACAGAAACCTTATACACCTGGTCAAACCTGAAGCCATCTGTCCACATGGACGTTGTGTGTGCAATCATGTCACAATTCCCCCCCCCCCCCCCATGTCCACCCCACAAAAACACCCCCAGATGGGCAATACACAGAGGGACAAAATATGTAGCTGTGTTATACACAGCTGTCCATGTACCCTACATATGCTTTGATTTTGCTGCCAGCCCCATGGCCAATGACTATCCTGAAGGGGCCCCCCCCCCCAACGTATCAGGGATAGTACAAAATCCTTAACACCCATCCCATACAACTTCTGAGCGGGTAGGTTTAACCGGGACTAGGGATCGTGGGATCATGTATCTGTGTCATGTGTCGAGGTAATGCACATACACCTTCACTTGCAGTCTGGATCATTGCTATAACCCTCCCCTACCTCACACTCACACAAGTACATGTCCAGTCAAATGTGGTGACATGTGAATGTTGGGGGGGACGGTGAAAGCACAGAGTATGGGTGGTGGTTCACCATGGGTAGCCTAGTATCCACACCTGCCAGTACAGCAGGCATACCGTACAGTGCAGTGCGGGCATAGATATTCCCTGAACACATGTTTATGGGAAATGTCCTTGCCAGGTGTGTCAATTAACTTACTAACATGAACGAAGGTCAGATGTGTCACCCTTCCCATGACAATGTGGCTGCAGTAACACATGACCTGTGCTCTTGAATGATGACATATGTCCACCATGAGACATGTTGTGTACCCTCTCAGTTGCCGCTAGCCCGGTATTGGCGTGTTTTTATCCATGGC